>JAJOOE010005488.1:0-23335 GCA_036250405.1 Solanum raphanifolium | reverse complement strand
AATAAGACAAGAAATATAGAAGATGAAAGTAATAGAAATAGGGAGACAAGAGATGAGAGCTTTTCTTATTATTCCAAGTCTTCAAGTGTTCACTAAATTTTCAAGTGTATACAATATGAACCCTTATGCTTCTATTTATAGTGTAACATAGAGGCATACAAAAGGTTAGTCATAAACATGACATTAACATGAATATAATGGGGAGGTTATGGAAGTGAAAGGTTACAAGAATAATGATTATAAAGGTGGAGGTTATGGAGGTTATGGTTATCTTCATAATGGAGGAAAGTATGGAGTAACTTCTTGATGTAGTGGGCATCCACAATATATTATTTTATAACAAACACATTAATTTCAACTGGATAAAACAGAGAAATTCCTTAAAACAATATAAAAACACTACAACCTTTATAATTAATCTTATCTCAGTTGGAAAGAAATATGAAACTTGCAACAATTATAATAGTTTAAAGTATTACAACTAATTATTATCCATAGTTTGAAAAAAACTCATAACTCATCCTAACACTTCATCTGCCTAATGCCATGAGAAGAATCAAAGAGTTAATAACTTTGATGGTCACTCAACTATCAATTTTTTTCACAGAAAGTCACTCAATTATGACTTTTTTGCACAGAAAGTCACTCAATCTATTTAATTACTTTTTCATTAAAATTTGCTGACATGAAATTTTAATTATTAACCAAAATTTTAAGAGCCAAATATATATCCATTTAAACCATTTAATGACCTGACCCATTTAACCCTACCCGCTAAACATATAATATTGAATATTTTGTTTTACCATTAATTCCCTAAATCATTCTCCCTTGTCCCCATCTTGTTTATCTTCTCAAGCACTTCAACATACTGCTCAGCGATCCTCAAACTAGTAGCATCAGAACCTCCATCTTCAAGAATTGCTCTTGATACCTCAGTAATTGCATTCGCAGTCGCTTGAGCATTAGATAAAATAGCATCAGCTTTTCCCTTAGCTCTATTCACTTGGTCATTTACTTACGCGTAAGAAAAGGGCGTTTACATAATAATGTAATAGATAAATTATTTTTATTTTTTTTAATGACATTTATAAATTAACCTGACCTCCTTTTTTGGCAGGGCAAAAGAATGAGTTTGATTCTGGAGTTAATAACTTTGATGGTCACTCAACTATCAATTTTTTTCACAGAAAGTCACTCAACTATAACTTCTTTACACAGAAAGTCACTCAGCCTATTTAATTATTTTTTAATTAAAATATGCTGACATAGAATTTTAATTATTAACCAAAATTTTAAGAATAAAGTATATATCCATTTAAACCATTTAATAACCCGCTCCATTTAACCCGACCCGCTAAAATATAATATTGAACTTTTTATTTCATCATTAATTCCCTAAATCATTCTCCCTTGTCTCCATCTTATTTATCTTCTCAAGACTCCAAAATCACAGCCATTTTCTTCTCATCTTACTTATTAGATAAATAATAAAAATTAAACTGATACAAACTTCAACTTGCGTTATTACAAGTCATATGAACTTTTCTTCGTCTAAAATACTGAAATATTAAGAAATAGTAAATAAGTAAAACAAAAGGACAATGTTCATACAGTAATAACTATTTTGAAGCAAACTTCCTAACAATCTAAATCATATAAGTATCATTGATATATAAAGTATTTTTTTTTTATCTTGAGCATCAAAAAAACAAATCATGACAATCTCTAAATTTTGGAAAAAGATATTCAAAAGCATATATCTACATCACAAGAGAAATTGTTAACAAAAATAAATGAATTTAGACTCCATCATGTTAACTTCATATATTGGAGCATTACATATTAATTTATATATTAAGCAAAAATATATTTATTATATCATCAAAATTATTTTCCCCAAGTACTTGATGTTATGGAATATACCCTCTTAGGATAGAACAGTTTTAGGGCTGGGCATAATATGGTTTAAACCGAAAAAACCGACCGAACCGATTTTTTTTAAATTTCGGTTTCGGTTTTTCGGTTATTTCGGTCGATTTCGATTTCAGTTTCCAATATTTCAGTTTTTCGGTTCGATTTTCGGTTTTAGCTAAAAAAATCCAGTTAACCGAAAAAACCGAAATTATATGTACCCCTTAATTAAATGTTAGCCCATGCCCAGCCGGCCCATATTCAAATTTGGCCCAAATTCCTATCAGAATTCCCTAATTGATTTTCCTAACACAGACCACCGTAGGTCGTAACTCTCAACTCTCATTTCAGTTACGACTTACGCCGCAACTCGTCTCTCAACTCTCATCTCTCAGCTCGTCGTCCGTCGTCTCTTAAGCCTCCGGCCAGCCGCTGCTCCTGGCTCCTCGCTGAGTGCTCGCGCCTCGCAGCCCGCAACTGCTCAGTGCTCACGACTCGAAAGTCGAAGGTTGGTGCTCACTGGCCAGTGGCCACTGCTCATCGCATCTTAAGTATTAGCTTCATCTAGAAATCCTTATATATGTTATATTCAATTTCAAATATGAGATGAGTAGTAAGTATTGAGGGGTGTGCTTGTAAGTTGTAATTGTCATAACCTGAAAATGTAAGTATGTAACAACATATATTTAATTCGTTATAGCCAGCAATGGATGTTGGCCATGAAACTCCGAGGATGTTTGCTTATAATAGAAACATAATTCTGCTTCGAAAATTTCAATATGTTAACAATATTTGGTGTCTTAACTGATCTGATAATCTCCAGTTTGTTGAGTTTGAAATGTTTAGTTGATCTTGAAGATAGATACATATAGATTAGTGGTGAATGTTTCATTTGTTTGTATATACTGTTAGTATCCCTAGTTATAAAGAGCAGTGTCCTGCACTTGTTTCAATACCTCTCCTAGAATATGCAAAAGAACATGACCATTTCTGAAGCCCTATTATTTCAATTTACTAAAATTATCCAGATGGCACAGCCCACATGCCACTGTTAATTAAATTTGGTTAAACCGAAACCGAACCGAATTAAACTGAACCGAAATTGTAAAAACCGAATCGAACCGAATTTATTTCAGTTTGGTTTGGTTTCACATTTTTGCCAAACCGAAAATCGAAAAACCGAACCGAAACTTACAAACAGAACCGAACCAACCGAACGCCCAGCCCTAAACGGTTTACTTCATCAGAATAGTGGTACCTCATATTTTGCTAAAGTTCGAACTCACTCAACCATAATAAATCACACAAATTTTATAAAATGCAAGAAGAAGAAGAGTAGATGATTAAAAAAAATTGTAGTTGAAAAATGAGAGGAAACCCCTCTATTTATAGTCAACAAATGGTAGTATGAACAAGTGTTTTTTGTGTCTTATCTGAAAAGTTACGACCTTTGGAAAAGTCACAATCATTTGGAAAAGTCACAACTTATTGAAAAAGTCAACTCTTTGAAAAAGTCACAACTCATCGAAAAAGTCACAACCTAAGATAAAAATATTATAATAATTTAACATTCAAGTTAGGAGCTCATGCTTTCAAAGTAATATAGCTATAGATATAGATAGATATATCTGCATATGCCCATTGTGACATTATTAACAAATTCAGTCGGTTCTTAAAGTATGATAGTACAATTATAATTAATAGATTAAAGAATCTAATTGTACTCCCTCAGTTTCAAATACTTGTCACGTTTTACTTTTCAAAAGTCAACTTAATTAATCTTTAAAGCTAAATTGAATTAGACTAGATGACTATAATAAACTTAAATATTATACGAAAAATAGTAGAAATTACAATTCTTCTCATACAAATGTGAATTTCTCTTATTAATATAAAGTAAGATTTTGCTAAAATCCACTATAACATTTTTGGGGAAGTTTGAAACATATTTCCATTAGTATTCAATGAATGGCTATTGCTCTTTTTTGTCCAACTCGAGAAAAATTATTTATCTCAACATCAAATAAGACAAAAAAAAAAGGAGAAAAGAAAACCTCAAACCAGAGAAATATGAAATACCAAATATATGTTTCTGAGAACCAAAAATGTGTATTAGTAAAGTACAGCAAAAAGTAACAAGGCAAAACGCGTAGAGAAATAGAAGTAGAAAGTATGTACTGATTGAAGGATCTGAATTAAATCGAATGCTTTCAATTTCTTAAAACTGAAAATCACTCTATTTCTGTCTAATCTGTTCACATATTACTAGAAAATCTTTAACTACATAACCACAGCAGAGAAATGGTTTCAGGATTTGGAAGTACATCAAATATGAAAAGATTTACATGCAATCAAAAGCTAAGATGCAACTAATTTGTACATCGATGTCCTTCCCTACTTCATCTAGCTCCCATTTGCTACTATTAGGTATAGCTGGAACCATCTATACAACTTAGACTATCTAAATGAGCTTTGAGCAAAATATCACAATGATGGACAAGGCCATACTGATCCTCCTTAGTTGACACCACGATAGACGGCACCAGGGCAAAGCTCATCCATACTATCAACATTTCGATACCCATTATACTCTCTTAAACATGACCAACCTCTGCGTGATAAGAAGTTACGGAAATCATCCTCAGAGTAAAAGGTTTTATCCTCTGTATGAACAGGCAAGTGATCTGCCTCATCATACATGCAGATCTTTATCGTCAGGCCTGCGAGCAGGAATCAGGTTAGTTTCTCTATTTCTTCTTATGAAGGGAATGAGAATGGGTTAGGGGGGACAAAAGAATAACAGAACTGAATACATAATAGCAAGATAGGCAAATGTTTACTCTGCAAAAGATTTACTTTAGTGACATACCTCTGTCAATAATGCCCATATTATATATGTCCAATGCTTTATAACTTTGTCACCTTAATTTTATATTCACAAGGGTGATGTGAGACCGGTCCTGGAAATAAATATGGAGTTACAAAGCTCTAGCATAGGTGGTGTTTTTGACATGGTGCGTATTGTGGGATGCATTTTGACATCAGACAATTTAAGGAGAAAGATGAAGTATTGTAAGCAGTTATTTGCAGAAAACATGGAGGGGACACTGACCACCTTTTGCTACATTTTAGCTTCATTTCGGAGTTGTGGGCAGACAGCTGGCGACAAAGTAGATGAACCACAGAAAGGTCATGGAGAGCCCCTTTATGAGTATTTTGGTTTATATGGATGGATAGATAGATAGATAGATAGATATATAGATAAAAAATATTCTCATCTAGCCAAAGACCATGATGTGGAACATGGAGCACCTTTGCAGAGAGGGATATTGAGCTCAGAAGCGCAATCGTGAGCCCCTAGCCGTGATTGCAAAGAAGGCGCCTAGAACACCAGATTTGCAATTCATACCCATGGCCATTTATGTAATTAGTTTAGTGTTACTATAAATAGTAAGACTTGAGATATATTTGCTTTCGGATGATTCAGAGTTTTTTTTTTTCTTTTTTGATAAGGTAAAGGTTAATTGACTAAGTACCAAGAAGGTACCAAAACAAAAAGTTACAAAAGACTAATGGGAATATCCATACAGTCAATTAAGACATCTCCCTAGCAGCTCCAAAATCTCCATATATTGATCTATATTATCAAGGAAACTATTTTTACACCAACAAAACTAATTATGTAAACACTTGTTTTTAACTCAAGAAATATGGTCTTTTAGCCCATCAAAACAAGCTTTATTTCTTTCTAGCCAGATAGTCCAGAATATGTACAAAGGCATAGTTCTCCAAATTTGCTTCAAAGCTTTGTGTGTTCTCTGGTGCTGCCAACTCTCCAATAATTCCTTCACACGCTGAGGCATGATTCAAGAGATCCCACAAATACTGATTCAGAGTTTTACTCCTTTTGATGGGTGTTTAGGAATTTTCCTATAAATCTTCCTTGAAATCATTTATGTGATTAAAAGCTATTTTTATTGTTAGAATTGTTTTGTTTTATTTTATTTTCAAACTGAAATTGTTAAAATCATCCATTTCCTCCTAATTTCTTGTTCTCTCTTTCTCCCTATGTTGTTCTTAATTTCTTGTTATCTCTTTCTCCCTATCTTGTTCTTAATTTCTTGATAAAATTTCTTACTTCCATGTATATGATTGTGATCATTCAATTAGCTGATTGCAGATGGGATTGTCTTAAAAAAGGAGTTTTTCGAGGCACGACAAAGGGATGTTAGAAATAGTGGATAGATAGAAGAATCTGATACTGTTAAATTGATGAACCAACTGGTGGCAGTAGAGATGGGACAGGGCAGGCTCGGGGAAAGGTTCCTTGTCCCTTTACCAGGCCCGAGTACTTTGTAGTTTGTTATGGATATCAACACAACTACCAACACCTCATCACAATGCTAGTTATAATTTTACTGTTGCATGACATTACCTTCATCGACATGCAAGGTGTAGTTTCCCAGTGGCATATCCCTGTCTAGTGTTCTGACAATATTATCTTCATCCTCCAACCAAAATGCACGCTTAGTCCTTAACCGAAAAGCAGATTTAATAGCTTCCTTGATCGCATCTGCAGTGCCGTCAATACCAATTTTTTTGATGTAATCTCCCCACTTGACTGAGATAACTCGTCCCTCATATGACTGACTCGGCTCACCTGCAAACGCGTAGAATAGTTATTAGAATAAAATAAAAATCTACGCGAGTTGACACTGTAACCTTAGAAGCAATTTTTGTCAGAGGCCTCAAAAGGGTAATCTTTGTACCAATTAAAATTAATTGACAAAGCCGCAATGCATCTAAACAAAACCCAGAGGCTGCCATCTGAACGAAATCCAGAGAATGATAGAATATAGACAGCATAAAAGTATTGGTTACTGGGTTTCTAAAAGAGTTTTAGGAGGGATGTTCTTAGAATAGTTCCCTCAGTGTGCTCTACACTTCTTAAATTGAAGAGTCAAGGTAGGAAGAACTAGTCTGAATGACCCAACCAAGAAAAATATGCCAAAATAGTTTATTTCAGCTCTAATCTTTTTTGAGAAGATTCTTCAGACTCCTTTTGTTTTCCTTCTTGAGATTTTTTTCTCTAAAGCAAAACCATGGGGATGTTTCCACACTAATTTGTAACACAGACTAACCGGTTCCAGGTGGCTCTCTCCAATTCCAAGGGGAAACTCCACTAGCGGTGACTGCATCTGCCGCTGTTATGGCAAGAGGATGGCCATCATGATCCAGACGTCGTTCTAAATTAAGTGTTGGTCTCCCATTCTCTGTACATCAAAAATTTTAAAAGTATATTCCACTCCATATTGTAACTTGCAATTCAACAAAAAAAAAATAGCATGAAAAAGTAAGTGCAATAAATACTGCATGTCGTTCAGAAATACAGAACATATATTCAGGAAAAATAAAGTGGCAATCATCTTAAGCTTAATTTAGTTTGCATTTCTTTAGAAACCAAACTAGAAACTTGCAGTGAAGGATTCTGAGCTCATGATTAAGTTGGAAAATGTCATTGTTTTACCCTCCTTGAATCAGATGGGAGACTCGTTTTTAGGTTGAAGTGGTTTTCTTTTAATTAGATTACATTCTAATCGGCATTGATAGGTTTAGTCAGGCATTTTTGCAGATGGCTAAGAATCCGAAGGCAGTCTTCTTTGATTACTTACTTTGGCCTAACTTACTTCTAGATCCATGGACAAACAGATTGACCCGACATAAGCGCAACTTTTGTGAGGGAAAGTAATGGAGGATATACATTAGAGCATGATGGAAGAAAAGAAATTCAATAATAGAAATTACCCTTATCTCAAAAGAAATTCAATAATAGAAGATGACAAGGTGCTGCTGATGTTAAATTAGGTCTTAGGCCTAACTCACACCCCAAAAGCTAGCTCAAAGGGAGGAGGATTGCCCAAGCCTTATAAGGAGTCCACCCATCTCATTAACCACCGATGTGGGACTTTTTTGTCATTCTTTAACAGCTGACTTCAAGATATGGCTGCTTCCACGATTTCATATGATACGTCTTTAAGAGAAACAAAGGATTATTCAAGGTGAAGTATGATTCGGTTTTTGAAGCAACAGGAACAACGCCACGGTAACGTGTTGCACCTAAGATATCATGCATTTTAAAAGGGCGAACAACTGATGCACCTATGCAAAAGATTGACAGATCACCTGGTGATCCACTTCCAAATTCGTGGATTACAAATTAGCTTAAGGTTTTGGACCTAAGGTATCGTCAAGCTATACAAAAATGAAACACTGCCCACCTACAACTCGAAAGGATGCGTAAATAAGTATCCTTTAGATTCCATGTATATTTCGTATCCTTTTTTTTTCTTTCTTTTTATCAGGTAAATATATTTTCATTGTGAAACATGGACTAAATGTTGTATACAAGGGGTAAACCAAAATGTAAAGAATCTGCATGATATGATTCTCTACAAACTCCACCCAATTATCTATACAACAAGGAACTTTATGTGAACACCTAAAGGAAATAAGGGAACGGAGACTACTCATCAATTGGGAGAAACTCGACTCTACTCCTTCAAAAGCTTTCCTATTCCTCTCTCCAAACAACCCACATTAACACAAGTGGTACCACATTCCAAGTCCTTCGTCTTCTCCTCCTTCCACTCTTTCACAATTTTGGCATTGCCTATGGAGTGTCAAACCACCTAAACATATCACACCATAACCTCATGGTTAACCCACAATGGAGAAGAAGATGATCCACGTCCTCACCCGTCTTCTTACACATGCCAACCGACACAAACAACCTTCCGTTTTCTAAGATTTTCCACTGTCAAAATCACCCCTCTAGCAGCTAGCCAAGAAAAAGAACACACCTTCCTCGGCACCTTTGGTATCCATATTATATTACATGGAAAAACATGCTCCTCTCTAACCAACAGGTTATCATGAAGGACATCACAGATGCATATTTTGTATCCTTCAATTTTTTGTATTATAAAGAATTGTTTTAACCACAAATTTAATCAATTAAACAAGAGCTTTCATCTTATCTTTTGTTTGTGATCTACTATAGAGCTTCCACCTTATCTTTCACTTGTGATCTAGTTTTATATGGTATCAGAGCCCAATGCAAACCTCTTCATCCGCATCCCTTCCTCCTCCATACCCATGTTGTCTCTAACACCTGCTTCTTCAAACTACAGGTCACGTATTTCTCAAAAGACTTCATTCTTTGTCAACCACATTCCCATATCTCAAGCAGTACTCTACTCCCTAATTATCCTCTCTTATTTTGGTAATAAGAGTCAACATTTCTCTCCCCAAACTCATCTAAACTTGTGCCTTATCACTCTGCACAGTCTCAGTCAGATTGTGATTCCTTCCAAGCCTACATCTCCTACTAGTGATACATAACCCAATTCAAATTCCAACTTGGCACATATATTAGGAGTGGTATCGATGGCCTGAAGATCTCGAAGTTGGGTGAAATTCAGTTCTTGTTACAGTTCGTGAGTGAAGAACAAGTGGCACACATCCTTAAAAGAGGAAGAAGGTGGACGGGAGAAAGCATTTGAGGCTGGAAAAATGGGTAGACCATAGTGGGTGTGATGATCCACCCATGAGTTTCTAGAAATTCACTAGTGGTGAACATGATGGGCTTACCTGTTCATCTAGGGTGTTTTGAGTTTTTTCAGGAAAGTGGGGGACATGTGTGGTGGTTTTGTGGATGCTTCCATCAAAGAGAAGCAAATGAAAGATTTTCATAAAAATTCTCATAGAATCGAGAATGAAGTTTAAACCTTGTATGCGTATCTCCAAACATTTTGGACATAAATACCTTTTAGAAGGTCGGTTCACAGTCTACACAACCTCTCCAGGGTGAGACTTGTGGTGAGAAAAGGGGGGAAATTTTGAGCTTCCTTGAAGACAGAAGATGGGGATTTGGGGTTTAGGATATAGTTGTACCCTGAAGTCTGACATTTCTTGCTTGTCCACAAGGGAGTAGGACAGTGAGGAGATGAGGAAGAAAGGGAGAAGGATGGGAGACAGGGGAGAAGGGCTATTGAGAGTCATGCGAAGCCAAGTGAGTTGCTAGAGATCAATCTTCTGGCACCTGTATCGCAGAGGAAGCAAACATATGACGATGGATTTGAAATGGTGGGGAGAGGAAATGGGTTTCTATGCGGTGAAAAGACAAGAATACCGCTGGTTAAATGAACTAGGAAAGAGAGTATGAGTCAATTCACCAACTAAAAATAAAATAAACCAAATCAACCTATTTTTTTTTTCTTTTGAAAATGGTAATGTTAAAAAAATCAGCCTATTCTGTAGATCCATATAAGAGCCCTCTTGCTAAAAATTGTTCTTCTCATATGGTACCTGCAACTTCCTACCCAATCATAGCATGTCTCCACTTTTGATCTCAACTCAGGATGTCATACAATTTCCCCCTAACCAGAAATAGATTCTATTGTCCATCCTGTTCATGAGGATCACAATATCGAGAGGGAAAAAAAGTTCCATTTGAGTGGTCTGAGGAGTTTGAGTTGAGCTTACGGAAGCTCAAGGAGTTGCTTACTACCACTCCTATATTAACTCTTCCAGTTGGGGGAAAAGAAGCTTGAAGAGAAAGGATGAAGATGGAGTTTTCCGGTGGAGAAAGTCCACTGGAATGGGGTTCCCCAAATCCAGAAGGAACTTCAGGATGATGCTTCGAGAAAGGTGCCTTTGATATTAGATAGACTTTCATAGTATTGAAACATGAGTGTAAAATCCTCTGTCTAAAGTCTATATAAATAGATAGAAGCATGAAATATTGAAGTCACGCATTCCCATAAACTTTTTCTGCTGTGCTATATTTTCATGGTAGCTATGGTAGAGCTTTCGTTCTACCACTCTGAATTAACTGTTCAGACATGCTATGATGCTAAAAGTTTAGAACTTCCAGCGGAATATGAAAAAAATTGGCCATGGAAAATGATATGGAAGACAAAAGTACCAGCGAAAGTGACTTGTTTTAGATGGCTGGATGCTCTTGGGGCGTATTTATCGCAGGATCGGCTGCAGGAGAAACGATTTATTCATTGTAGCAAGTGCTTTTTATATGAGAATGCTAGGGAATCAGTGGATCACTTGCTACTTCACTGTAGCATTTCATGGCAGATTTGATATATAATTTTATGCATTTTTGGAGTTCACTTGGTAATGCCATCAAACTTTTGATAGCTACTCCATATTTGACAAACAAAGAGATTGACAGGAGACCAAGAGGCTTTGGAGTGAGTCACCTTGTGCATAGCATGGACCTAAGTTGCTCGGACTCTTCACTTATGGTGCCGCACCCGTACTGGACACTCGCACCCGAGACTGAGCAACTTAGGGTGTGGGATCCGTGTCCGATTTGGTCAACCGATTTTGGGTACTTCGACCGAAATCGATGGGGAAAGCCTGGACAATTTTAATGATTTTTGTAATCAATACAAAAGCTTAGGTGAAATTGAAGAAATGAAATACCTTTTATATAGAAATTTCTATGTCACTCCTTTTCCTTTGATCTCCTTCCAGGATTCTTCTCAAGTTCTCCACATAATATCTCATAATTTAGGTTTTATAGCTCTATTTTTAGATATTCTAATTATTTTTGGGTGAATCCCCGCACCCATATCCATACATGAATCCATATCCCCAAAACTTAAAAATTTGATGATGAAGGATTCGACCTTTAGATCCGCACCCGTATCGGACACCCGCAGTCGGGTCCGAGCAACTTAGGCAGGGACTATATGGCTAGGAAAGATCTAAAGATGCTTTGATGGGAAGAAGGAATTTGCAGCTGTTGTAAAATTCAAATGTATTCAGAATCTGTTGTTTTAGGAGCAGTGGGTCTTTTGCTACTGATCTTTAAGATTTTATGGACTTGCTAGAGTCTTTTGTCATGTAATTTGGACGAGTCCAATTTGTGTAACCTTTTCAGACTTTATACCATTATGTAAAAAAAACAATTTATATTTTATCAATCTCCATTTTTTCTAAAATTTACATTAACCCTTTCCTTGAAAAACTAATCCCTCCTATTATCACATATTGGTACCCCACAAATGAACTAGTATTGGATAGTGTATCCAACCAAAGAGAGCTTATCTCAAATTACTCCAACCACTAACACTATTGTTGGGTCTGGTTAAGGGCCAGACCACTAGGTTCTATTTCACACAACCTAACGGGTCACCTTAAATATAATTAATTTTGACAACTTTATAGAAGTGAGGTATAATGAAGCAAGCAGCAGCTGAACATGAAGAGTATCCAAAAACACAGTAGGAAGTAAAGAAATGAACAACCACAGAGATAGTAAAAAAAAATGTAATGGTCTAAAGAGATATGCTACAGCTTAGATGTGTTACCTTCAACGGGTCCAAATGTGATGCTTGTATCATCAAGACCTGGGATAAAGTGGGATAAAGTGGAAGAGATTAGAATTGAGAGGAAAATAAGAGAAGATGGTTGGAGCGTTAGTTAAAAAGAAGAAGATACCTTCTTTTTGAGCGAAGTGCATAAAAGAATCAACCTTGGGAGGGGGAGGAGGAGGGCTCTTATAACCAGTATTAGTCCTGTCTCTTAAAATCTCGTCAATTTCCTTATAATAGGACATCTTAGCAGAGCCATTTCTATCTTGATTTTGTTTAGCTTTCTTGAATTCCTTCAACAAATTTCTCCATTTATCAGTACACATAGTAGGTGACCTATCAAAGCCTTTTTCTCTCATCTTCATAGAAATTTGGTCCCACAAATGCTTATTAGACTTTGAAGTATTGAAAAGAGAGTCAATTTCTCTACGAAGACCAATAAGTACTCGAGTTTCTTCTTGTACCCATGTCTCTGCACGTTTCTTAGGGGTTTTCACATCAGAACAAGGGTTTGTACAATTTTCCTCGCCCCCACTGCTCGTCGTATCTCCGCCGCCCATCAGAATTTGCTGCTGGCTATTGCTAGTCACCACGTCAACCATCATTTTCTCGATCCCAGACTTCTTCTTTCTACAACTCTATAGCTTCAGCACTTTCGCCTATCCACACTGCCCACTAACTAATTTTTCTTCACTCCCTCTACATTATCTAAATTATTATTCCTTCCCCTTAATTTTCAACTCTTTCTCTTTCTCCTTTAAAAACTTTTATTTTTAGTTCAAAGTCGGATCCACTGATCCATTTTAGATTAAAACAAAAGACAAGTACTCTAAACATAAAAGAAATGGACCAATTAAAACATCCAAAAAATCCCTAAAATACCCATTAGCTATACAAATTGGTATAAATTGTCCTTCATCCATCTATCGGGCCTAAAATGTCTCTAAAATCAATATTTTGGTTCTTTTTTACCCTTATCTTTAATGGTTTCTATATATATAACCCTAATTAACAAAATAATTAATGGCCTTTCACTATCCTAACAATTAATTAAACTAATTAAAAAGACCACAAAACACCCATTGGATCAGAAAAAAATGTCATACAACTTCCTATGATCAGATGAACAATCGGCTGAGATTGAATAGGTTGAGGAGGTACTGCTAGCACTTCAACTTCACCTTCAAGAATTTCTAATAATACCCTACTCATCGAAGGGTGTCGTATCGGATTTGCTTGTATGTACCATAATGCAACTAAACTCAATTTTATAGCCATCTTCTTTTCATCATCATTTGCTTCTTTACCCACCACAATATCCTTCCCTTTGTTAAACTTATCATAAATATAATAAGGAAAATATTGGCGGAATCCTCTTCATCTTCATCTTCATCTTCATTTTTCTTTAAGTCCAACATTTCCATTAGCAACATCCCAAAGCTGTAAACATTAGCTTTGTAAGAGATTGCTCCAATGCTTCTGTTGATCAACTCTAGAGCAATATATCCAATCGTTCCACGAGAAACTGTGAGATTCACAATGCTATTACCTGTTGGCTATAATTTCGCAAGCCCAAACTCAGAAATCTTTGGAATGAAATTCCTCAAGCCACTCCAAGAATAATGTCATACTTCCTTTACCAACTTAACATATGACTTCCTTCTTGACATGTGCTGACATACTTGTTGATTGATCCGTTGGGAATGAAGTCATATACAAGAGCACGCTTTGTTCCCTCAACATTATACCCCACGAGTCCAACCACATTGACATGATGAATCCTTCTAATGGCAGCAACTTCATTCATGATGTCTTGACCATCTACTTTAGGCGTGTTAGTGTAGCCAATTAGATAGTGAAACATTTAATGAATTTGTGAATTAGGATTATGTATAAAATTGTTAAAGATAAGGGTAAAAAAGAGCCAAAAGGTTGACGTCATGAGCATTGTTATCCTGATAGGTAGATGAAGGATAATTTTGTACCAATTTGCATAGTTAATAGGTATTTTAGGCCCTTCTTGGTTAAAACATTAATGAAATGCACCAAAATTGGTCCATCTCAAAAATATTAGAAAATATGGAAATACAATAAGGATACAAAAGTCTACAATGTTCTCGAAGGGTCTTCAGAAACTTGGTTGACTTTTTCTCTTCATCTCCTTGTTCTTCATCTCCGTTTGTCTTCACTGACTTCATCCTATGGTGGTGGTCTTTTGTGCTACTGTGAATGAGTTGAAGAAATCCAGATTGAGATTGATCGAAGCTGAGTTGATCCTGACCATTCTCCATCTTCTTTGATTTCTTTCATCCTAGGTAAGGAGTCACTCTTCTTCTATCTTAATCCACATTGTACTAAGTGTTTTTTCATGATTTAGCTTGTTTAACACCTTGGAAATTTGTGTGTTGAAATGGAAAGGAAAAGTTGAAAAATTGATTTGGTGCCAATTTTACATGTCTACGGTCCATAGGAAGTTCAACTGTCCATAGAAAGGGGTCGTAGAAGAATTCTTGAAATTTTGAAAAATGTCAAGTCCCATATTACTTCCTACGAACCAATATGATGGTTCATAGAAGATTATGTGGGTCATACGAAGTGTATTCGTCGAAGTGATTTAGACTTAGTAAAATCTTGGATTTGATTTTGGGTTCTACGAGTGGGCCCTATGGGTTGTAGAAGTTTTGATGACCCGTAGGAAGGGTCCATTGAAATTTTTTCAGAATATTGATCCCTAATAATTGGTTCTACGGACAACCAGTACAGTCCGTAGGAAGTTGTATAGACCGTCGGTCGGTCCGTAGAGACTGTTCGACAGTCTTTAATCAAGGTAATTTGGGTCTTTTTCTTATCCTTTATACACCTATATTTTGACCCTATAAATAAGTCCTATAACTATTTATACTCTTAAAATCTACCCATTCCCTCCCAAATCACTCGAATCGTTAAATCCTCTCAAGTTCATCTTCTCCAATTCTCTCTTAAGGCTCTCAAGGAAAAGCTAGGGTTTCAAGCTCCATGATCTCTTCCTCTTGCAATTTAGGGTTTTTTTCCCAAGATATATGGGAACTTCATCAATGGATTCTTTCTATCCATTGATTCCCATAAGAAATTCAATTTCTCCTTCGAATTCTACCCAACATTCTATGAATTCATGTGATTCTTCATGAGATCAATTAATTATGATTCAATTATCTATATTTGATCTTATTATGCATGATTTAATTTAGTTATATGTTTTTCAATGATTTTATATGGGCTCATGATATATGCGTATGCTATGATTATGAAATTATGCATACATTATAAAATTGAGTAATTTATGAATAAAAGATGTTCTTAGATAAAGTATCAAATGATTTATGAAATATTTTCTCATAATGAAAGATGATTACGGTTTATATGCTTAGATAAGTGTCTTTATGAACAAGTTATGAAATCATGATTTTGAAAGGAGCTGTTCTATGATACGAAGTTTATGATTGGATTGTTATTATTCCAAGTATTATGATATGATTATGAGTATTCTTATTTCCATTGGAATTTTACTTGGCACCGAGATGACTTTGGAATGAAGTTTCCACTGTTAGTAGAGGTCGGGTCTCTAGAAGCAATTTCCTTGTTCCTAACTACGTGCCCCCATAGGATTTGTCTTAGAAAGACATAGCTAGTGGATCCACCTATGCTAGAATGTATGGTCCTTACCTTGGCAAGTAGAACAATCTTTTTTCGTTGTGGGAAATACACTGATTTCATGTCACAGCTCACATGGTTTATGTCGGTTAATGGTAAAATATCCTACAAAAGAACTATGTTTTTATTAAAAGTTTTTATGACTTCCTCAATGATTTGATTTAAGCTTTCTTATTACTTTTCAAATGTTGCATTGACCTTGTTCCGTGATTTATTGTTTTGGCTTGTTAAGTTTTAATACGTTTTACTTGGTCACACATTATTATGTTTTGAACTTGTTGTATTACCATATTGACGTTTATGCAGTTTCCTCATACTTGATACATTCGAAGTATTGATGCATATATTGTTTCATAATATATGATCCGGCGTTCTTCCATTAGTCGAGAATAGGTTGGATTGCTAAACAACTTCAGACTTTGGTGAGTCCTGATGTTTTAGGGACCTTGCCGCCATATGTCTTTATTGCTTTTACTCTTACAATTTTCACACTTTGTACATGGTTTAGGGGTTTCTCCTAACAACATCTATGTTAGTAGAAGGCTTTGTCAGACATAGTTGATTTCCGCATTATTTTAGTCATGTGCTCTCATGATATTTTCCTTATGAGTTGAAAGAGTTTTGAGACTTATATCTCATTCTCATGTTGTATTCTCTTTATTTGATATTCATAGTGTCATTCTTATGTCAAGTGGCTTGTTTAGGGCATCATGGGGTCTTATTTGTCATGTCACCTCTACGGTGTACTTTGGATTGTGACTAACTTGGTATTTAGAGAGTCAAGTTATAAAGGTTCTAGGAGTCTGACAAGCCACGTCAAGTAGAGGTTTGTTCATGAGTGTGAAGTGTGTCACATTTATGAATAGGAGGCTACAAGGTGTTTAGGAAACATAACTTCTTTTATTACTCTAAAGTTGTGTGATAGAGTTGAACTCTACAAAGGTCTTCCTCCTGACTTATTTTTAATGTTTTTCAGCATAGGCCTCTTCAAAAAGCTCTCGTGAGAAGGAATGTTAGTGGCAATGTAGAACCCAAAGTTCATAAAGCTCCAGTTGATTTATATACTGATTAACGATTGTTGATGCTTAGAATTGGATGAAGTGTCTTTGATAATGATATGCAAATCAAAATGGTGCCGCTGCCAGAGAGTGGTGTTGTTTGAAATTCTTTTGGTAAAGTTGAATTTTGTTCTTGTTAGTCATAATTGAATCTACTTACTTTTAGTTTAGGTTTTTGTGTTGCTATTCTAAAATAGAGGAAATGAGTGTCAACGGAAGCAATGGTTGCCAAGTGGGCTACCAAGATGACATCAGCAATCTCAATGATGTCAACGAACCGAATGTTAATGACCCAAATCTAGTGGGTGGAGTTGGTGCCATTCTCTTGCCTCCAGCTTAAGGGAATGATGTGTTCCACATTACAAGCACCATGTTGCAGCTCTTACAATTGAAGGGCTTGAACCCATGATTTCTCTAAATTCCTAAATTTGGCTTATGAAGTGGGTTTTATTATTTTGAATGAATGTTGATAGAATTGTGCTTAGATTGAGTTGTATTATTGATTTCTATTATTATCTATGTCTATCTATGGTGAATTGTGGAGGATTGAGTAATGGTGATTATGGCCTTGGAGAAGGGTATGTTGTGACCTAATTCTCATGTACGTAGTAAAGTTACTCTTGAATTGTTGATCCACTTGAAAGGTGGAGGTGTTTACACTACATTGCATATTGATCCACTTGAAAGGTGGAAGTGTTTACTTACATGTACATTGTGATTATGGCCTTGAAGGCATTATATGAGGAATTGAAGTATTGTCATGATGTTGTGTACATGATTGTATAATGTGAAGGACTTACATGTGATTCAATGATAGAATGAGGAACATGTATTTAATGTATTTGTGTTAGCATTGAAAGGCTATTACTCTACTTGACACACATGAATGATAATGTTGGAATGTGAAGAGTTTCTATAATGTGAATGTTGAATCTAGAATTGGTAGGCTCATGCATCCTTTTCTTGTAGTATGAATGTGTCATGACTTGATGGCTATGAATTGATAGGCTTTATGCATTCTTTTCATAAATGATCTAATGTAGTGAAGACTCTAGAATCGATAGGCTAGTGGCATTCCTTTCTTGATGAGTGAATGTACCATGAATCGATAAGCTAGTGGCATTATTTTTGTGAGGACCCAAGAGCTATCCTTTAATGTACCATGGATCGATATGCTTATAGTATTCCTTCCTTGGTAATGATATATCATGGGTCGATAGGCCCATGGCAATCCTCCCTAATACACTAATGTGATGTGAATGAAATAATCTATGGGAATGTAGGCTAAGCACCGAGTGGATATGGTTAGAAGAAAACTCTCTCAATGTTAGGCTAGAGTTCCAATGGACATCTTCCTATCCCATAACTATGTGCCCACATAGGATATTACCCAGTGGATTTCATCCAAGCTAAGGATTCATCCGAACTAATGTTATCGTTCTACCTTAGGCAAGTGGAGCACCTCTTTACGGTGTGGGACTATATGACACCGGATTCCATGTCTAGCTTGCATGGTCTATGTCAGTTAAACGCTTATTCCCATCATGTGAGATGTGCACTCTAGTTACTTGATAGGTTCTACAAAGTGTAGGTAGTAGTATGGGATGCTATCTATACATTGCACGAGTAGGCTTTGAAGGTGCTATAGTGAGTTCTCTAAGTCTTAAGGACTAAATGTGTGAAAGTCCTCTAAATGCATGGAGGTGTCCTAAATGAATTTAATGAAGATTGTTGACTTATTGTCTAAATGAAATGAATAATGAGTAGCCTATATTGATGAAATGAGTTACTTAGCGTGTTGTGTTGAATTGTAAAGGTTCTTATTTATTGTAGCCATGAGGAATACCTAGGTGTGTATGAAGAGGTAGTATGGGCTGCCACTTCATGTCTTACTTAGGTGTATCTTTGGGTAACTTTAGATATAGGTCCTAAGATGATGAAATGACTTACTTGACGAATGTGCTTATGTCTTGTTGGTTGGTTGTAACTTATGACAAGCCTCTTTGATAAATGTTCATGAAGTTTTACGAAAATGGCATAAAGCATGACTTTCAACAAAATGTCCCTTTTTAGCATGTTTTTGTATGGTCATCATACTTAGTACATTTTTGTGTGCTAACCCATATTTCTACCCTTTTAACTACAAGTGCAGGTTCCGGCAGGTGATTGCATTCTCTAGTGAAGCTTGGGATTAGAGTTTTCTCTTAAGACCTCTTTTGGTATGTCCTCATATGTCGAGGACAAAGAATTTTATTATTGCTAGTTCTTTCTTATTTTGAGACTATTGTTGAGATTTCAATTGTAAAGGGCTGTAACCCTATCTTGTTAAAGTTTTGGTTAAGATGGCCATGTGAAACTTAGTCTTCCGCTGTGTCTTTTAAATGTTGTTTTTAATGAAGTTTGAATGTTTGGATTTAAATAAGTTTTAAATTTCGTGCTATTTTCATTATTGAATGTAATGAATGACTATGAGGCTTGTATAAGACCCCTTCGGGGTCGAGTACGCCGTGTTACGACTAGGGGGTGCTCTCGGGTCGTGACAAACATGGTATCAGAGCACAAGATTTTGGAAATGGTTTTTAGGATCAAAGTCTCACAAGCCACGTCTAGTAGAGTCTTGTTCATCGGTGTGAGTCGTGACACATTTATGAGCGAGAGGCTATAGGACGATAGAAAGTTACCCTTCTTTCTTCATTCTTCAAATCGTTCCATAAATCTTAGCTCCATAAGTTCTCTCTCTTATTCCTTATCCAGTGGTCTTGATGATGTGACTACTTGAAGGGCTAATGTTGCAAAGATCGAGGGAGGAAAATGTGATTTTTGATGTTAATTGTGGTTATGTGACTAGATGAGTCTTGTTATGGTAGATTTGAGAAGTTATATTGTGATGTAGTATTAAGCATGAATGGGTTGCTATATGGTTATGTGTGTTGTTGGTAGAAGGTTATGATGAGTTTGGAGGTAATTTGAAGGATTTGACGAATGAGGTGCTTTAGAAATGTGTTTATGTGTTGGGTGAGTAGACTCCTTAAAAGATGGTATAAGTGTAATTTTACCTTGGTTTAGAATCACCTTGGGTGATGAGTGTGAAGGTTTAGTGATGTTTTTCTCTGACCTTAGAATTGAAAGACGTGATGTTGTAAAGAGTTTATATAAGCTTACCCCTAAGGGGGGGGGGGGAGATAATGTGCTTAGATTGCAAAGTCATTAAGTGTCCTTGATGTTCACGAGTTAGGATTGCTTGATGTTCTCACCCTAAGAGGTGTGGTAAGTTTGAGTAGTTTAGACCCGGTGTGGTAGACTCATATGAGACCTTGAGTGGTGTTGGTAAAGTTGTTGTGAGCAAGAGTTGCTTAATGAGGACCTTCCTAGTTTGAGGGCATCAGTAAATTATAGTTCCTTTTTATCGTGATGAGATCCCTATGTTGATTCATGATGGCCTTAGTTGGGCTTTCTCCTAAGTGAGGGATGGTATGTTGAATAGTAGGTTGTGGTGAGTTTTGATATCCTTTTCACTTTCTCCTATTCCTATTCAAGCTTGAGACCAAGAGTTCCTTGTAGCTTGTTCATGTTTTGGAGTTATGAGTGTTAATGAGTTTTTCATGGCTTCCTTATGTTATGCATACTCTTGATGAATGTATGTTTAAATGTTAAAAGAATTTTTTGACTTATGTTCCTCATGATTGATATGCATCTAGTATGAGTTGTCTATTATGCTTTATGAGGTTAAATGTTGAGCATGCTTAAATGTGCTTTTATGAGAAAATTGCATAATGTGCTTAAAGATATTGTGTTGAGCATGATGTGAGTTGGAGAAGGAAGTTCCTCCAACGAAATGAGAAATGTTGATGTTGTTGTGCATAATGAGTTTGTAGGAGTAGTTCTTACTTTCTTGTATTGCATTGAGCTTATTGATGTGGAGTTGATGTTTCCTCCTATGATGTTGTGCATTTTATGGATGTGTTGTGATGGTTGGGCTGCTAGTATTAAGTCGTTATCTCCTTAAACTGTTTAAGTGTCATTCGAGGACGAATGTTCCTAAGTGGGGGATAATGTAACGACTTGGAAAAATGATAGGTTAAACTAGAGCCTAATCGTGGGGTTGCCTTAGCTTGGAGGGAGAAGTTGCAAGTTGAGGGAGCTACTATCCCAAAGTTCACGGGCTCCACCATGAGCCGTGGTGCCCTAGACGGTCCGTGAAAGTGAACTTGGAGTTCACTTAGGCTCATGGGAGGCAAGGCAACTTTGCCCAGGTGCTGCCCCATGACCACGAGCTTCACCACGACTCGTGGTGTGAACCACGGATCGTGGGAGCTTCCGTGGACTTGCCTTGGCCTTGGAGGGCTTGGCAAGGATGGGAGGCACATTGCCACAAGGACTACTGGCACCACCACGAGCTGTGGTGCCCCTCACGACCCGTTAGTTGGGCGTGGTCTCTGACGGGCTGCCTCAAGTTGGGGTTTTTTGGTAATTTCGTTTTAATATTTTATTATGTGAGGTTGATTTTAAATGGTTTATATGATAAATATATAAGGTTTTAAGTCTTGTAAACAAGTCATTCACTGATTATTTCCCCAAATCAAAACCCCAAAGTTCTTCTCTCTCAATATTTCTCTCTATAACTCAAGGAAGAAGAAGAAGTGGGAGCTAGGGTTTGGAGTCAAGGTTTTCTTCATCAAATTTCTTGGGAAAATCATAGTAAAAGGTATGGTGATCCTTCATCTAGTGTTAGTTTTCACCCTAGAGTCAATTCCAAATAAGTTTTCAAGTTCATGAAATTTCAAGGGTTTTACTCAATCTCATGGGTTCTTCTATTAAACAATTTTAAAGGTTTACTAATGTCATATTAAGATTATATTGATGGTTAATTGATGATTTAAGATGATTTCACTTTTGAACCCATGATTTCTCTAAATTCCTAAATTTGGCTTATGAAGTGGGTTTTATGATTTTGAATGAATGTTGATAGAATTGTTCTTAGATTGAGTTGTATTATTGATTTCTATTATTATCTATGCCTATCTATGGTGAATTGTGGGGGATTGAGTAATGGTGATGATGGCCTTGGAGAAGGGTAAGTTGTGACGTAATTCTCATGTACGTAGTAGAGTTACTCTTGAATTGTTGATCCATTTGAAAGGTGGAGGTGCTTACATTACATTGCATATTGATCCACTTGAAAGGTGGAGGTGTTTACTTACATGTACGTTGTGATTATGGCCTTGAATGCATTATATGAGGAATTGAAGTATTGTCATGATGTTGTGTACATGATTGTATAATGTGAAGGACTTACATGTGATTCAATGATAGAATGAGGAACACGTATTCAATGTATTTGTGTTAGCATTGAAAGGCTATTACTCTACTTGACACACATGAATGATAATGTTGGAATGTGAAGAGTTTCTATAATGTGAATGTTGAATCTAGAATTGGTAGGCTCATGCATCCTTTTCTTGTAGTATGAATGTGTCTTGAATTGATGGCTATGAATTGATAGGCATTATGCATTCTTTTCATAAATGATCTAATGTAGTGTAGACTCTAGAATCGATAGGCTAGTGGCATTCTTTTCGTGAGGACCCTAGAGCTATCCTTTAATGTACCATGGATCGATATGCTTATAGCATTCCTTCCTTGGTAATGATGTATCATGGGTCAATAGGCCTATGGCAATCCTCCTTAATACATTAATGTGATGTGAATGAAATAATCTATGGGAATGTAGGCTAAGCACCGAGTGGATATGGTTAGAAGGAAACTCTCCCAATGTTAGGCTAGAGTTCCAATGAACATCTTCCTATCCCATAACTTTGTGCCTACATAGTTTATTAGCCAGCGGAGTTCATCAAAGCTAAGGATTCATCCGAGCTAATGTTATCGTTCTACCTTAGGCAAGTGGAACATTTCTTTACGGTGCGGGACTATATGACACTGGATTCCATGTATAGCTTGCACGGTCTATGTCGGTTAAACGCTTATTCCCATTATGTGAGATGTGCACTCTAGTTACTTGATAGTGTCACGACCCGGGAGCACCCCCTAGTCGTAACCGGCGTACTCGACCTCGAAGAGGTCTAATACAAGCCTCTTAGCATTCATTCATCGCATAGACACCAAAACCATAAGGAATTAAAAACTTTCTTCACACACGAAGATACTTTCAATAAATAGCAAACGGAAGACTTTCTAGACTTTATACAATATGTCTCAAAACCATCTAATACTTGAATATAACATTGGGACTAAGCCCACTCAAAACTTAAGCAAATACTA
>JAJOOE010005487.1:0-17441 GCA_036250405.1 Solanum raphanifolium | reverse complement strand
TTTTCTAAGTTATATTAGTTTATAGTATTTAAGTTTTAAAATTTATAATAATTTTACTTAAGTTTATTTTAAAGATATTTTTTTTAATTGTTACGTATATAAGTTTGTAAGTTAAGTTTAATAAAGTTTTTTTTTTAGTTTTTGAGCTTATGTAGTTATGTTATAAGTTTTAAAGATTTTAATCTTTTGAAGTTTATAAGTTATTAAGTTATACTTATAACTTGTAAGTTAAATAGCTTAAGTTTGTAATTTAAAAAAAATTAATTAAACAAAAAAGAAATGCTAATAAAAGTAAATAATGACAAAAATATTATTTTTTATTTTAATTAAAAATGATTTATCGGGACCGGACCGGAACGGAACCGGAATGAACCGGGATAAATCGGTACCGGTATACCGGTACCAAATCATGGTACTGTTCCGTTCCGTGTACCGGTTCAATGTATCCCATCCCGTCCTGAATACTACCGGACCGGAACGGACCGGAATGGTACCGGAACGGACCGAAATGGTACCGGTACAACCCGTTCCGGTGCCCAGCCTTACCTTAGCCTAAATATTTGTTTATTCATTTTTGTCATTTTATTTTCAACTGTAATATTTTGCATTTGTGGTATATTACACCAACAATTTTAAGGAGATTCATGTTTTTGTTACAGTTTGAAAAAGTGTGGATATCAAGATAAACATGATTCCGCTCAACGTTGTTCTCTTCAAGAGATGGAAGAGAAGAGGTGTATGGTAAAATATTTTTCTACTTGCTCAATTCAAGTGGAGAAAAGGTAAAGAAAAAAAAAATTACCTAGTATTTTCATGAATAAAGTGATACTATTTTTCATGAAAAATGATATTTAAATTCTTAAATAGGTGCTCATGAAATGAGAAAAAAAATGTCATTGTGAAAAAAAAAAGATTTTTGCATCTTTGAGAAATGCTCTTAAAAAAGAGTATTACAAGTGCATATATTTATTATGGAATAAATCACATGTTTTTTTTTGGCTATAATGAGATGATTTTTAGCTCTAACATGAGAGTTATAAATAAATTATGAAAAATTGTTGAGTAGCCATTTAACATGAAATGTTTTGGGAGAGAAAAAATTCATTCTTGGAATGGAAAAATACCATAAACATGTGATGGAATTTCCTTGTCAAGTCACATAATATTGAAAAATTTGTGAAATACAATTTTGTTGGTTGTGTGAGTCTTGAAACTCCTTTTGATTCAATTGTATGAGAAAATTGTGACAAATAATAAAAAAAAGAGTTTGCTAGCCTAATAAAAATATGAGCTATGTGACTAACAACTTGACTTAATGTTGTGTTTGCAGCAAAGTACTTTGAAGGTACAAGCAAACTAGATGAGAAAAAATTGGTGTTATTTGGTGGGATGAGAAAAGCAAATTATTTTTTGCTAACTCTATTATGAAGGTTGAAGTTAAGAAAAAAATTAAACTTCAACTAGTGAAAAAGTGAATTGAAACACTTTATTTTGAGAAAATAATTTTTATAATTTTGGTTAATTGTGATAGCACAAATATAATGGTTGAATACAAAATTGTTATTATAACGATATATTCAGATTCATGAGAAGAAAACAAAATATTGTGAGATCGTATTGATCATTGGTATACCATAAATATTAATTGTGTTAAAATTATTTGTGACAATCTTGCAGATTCATGAACTAAGGCCTTTGCAAGAAAAAGGGCCTGAAGCACATCGAGGGGGATGAAATTGAAGCTCATAAATTTCTGAGTCATATACGAGGAAACTCAACCAGGGGACTAGAGATCCTATAACAGGTTCAATGGGAAGAACGAATCATATGATGACTTCTTGTGAAATGCACTATTCTTAATTTTATTCAATCCCTAGGATGTGAGTGCATTTATCCTATAATGATTTATGGAGGTTGAGTCTTGAACTCTTAATGAAATTATGTATTTCGTATGAGTGGGGTGTCAAATTATAGGAGCACCCTTGGCAGATTATTTCACCTATGTGAGTTTGAAAGTAGGTCGCTTTCTATGAGAATGGGCTTATTCTCAAAAACACTCATGAAACCGGGATAGCACAAGGCCGTGATGTGCTGGCTATGAAAGCTTATGTCAACACCTTGGCAGTGATACTTTATTTCCCTTAAGCAGTTGTTGCTCCCCAGTATACACGCAAGTGTACGTGGTCGCGCAACTAATATAGATTCTTTAAGAAACGAGTTATCGTTCCTAAGGGACTTATGATCAATTTATATTCACTTAATTCTACAACTAAAAGTAAAAAATAATCTTTTCAAGAGTTGATGATTTATTGTTTATCTACTAATAGTTATGCACTAATTGAAAATAACTAATTGTGAATGACTTTGATATAATGTTTCAAGCAAGATAAAAGCAATTCCAGGGTTGCAGCATATACCGAATATCATGTATCATATTATTGGCATAGAACTAATTTCAGTTGTCAAGTTACTGGTTTATAGGGTTAATTATATGAGTTGGGCTATACACCTCTCGTCGCCTACCCCAATTAACTACCTAACTACATCGTTGAGCGGGGATAAATAGACTAATTGGCGAGCATTTATATTTCATCCTATTTCGTAACCAAGCGAGTTGTTCGTCTAGGCGTCACTCTTGAACACAAATCACCTCGACTTAACGGGTCGATCAAGCTCTCTATATCCTCTGGTCTATCTAACCTCTCCTCTTCCGATTTTAAGGTTAAACAATAAATTTATCTCTAGATGGCCTGTCAAGAAATACTAAAACAAGAATATAGAAGTAACTTATAATGACAACCAAGAATTAATTCATAAAGCCTTTAATAATCAACAATCTATTTGTAGCTACAGCCCCAGAACTAGGGTGTTTAGCCACTCATGCTATTCGAAAACCACAAGATACAATTGTTCATGAGATTTTCGGAAAATAGAAAAGTTAGAAGATCAAAACCTATTACAAACGTAGACACTTGCTCTTGCACACAAACTAAAAAGTCCCCCCTATAATAGAACCCAAGGGGTCTATTTATATGTTTAGGAAAATTGGAGACAAAATCTACTTCAACTAGGAATCCTTTTTTTTTAAACACTTTTAAGCTGGAAATATCGGGATCCCACTGGCGTATCGCGCCCAAAACTCGCCTCTAAATTTTACACTCTGGCGCGTCGCGCCTCTCAAAGCGCTTGAGAGGCCTCTCTGAATTTTGGCCCTTGGCGTCTCACGCCTAGCAGTACGCCTGGCCCTAGGGCCTTCATCCTTAGCCATTTTTCATGCTCTTTTACATCTCTTTTCTTCAAGTTGACTCCAATTCCCTTAAGAGTTCCTGAAACAACTAATCATGTGTGTAAGTGCACAATCATCACAAGTTACACCAAAAATTAAGCTAATGACTAGAGATCATCCTTCAATCTAATCGACTCATGGACAAATATTGACAACTTAGGCATATAAATATGCCTAAGATCACCATCCCACAGTTAGAACTTTGTTTGTCCTCAAACAATCTCTAGACTATCAACTCTTTTTCACAACCCTTGGACTTATCAATCCACCTTAAAATTAACCAAACATTTTCAATCATGATCTTGTAGTTCACAATGGATGCAACAATTCACAAATTTACACCAAGTACAACACATGCTCAAAGAATGACCCTTTTATTTTTTTTTTCCGGGCTAATGCAAACTCATACAAACACATCAATTAGATAATCGTATACATGCCATGAATCCCTTCACTTGTTCTTGTTTAGTAAAGCCTTTCACTCAAACAACTTGCAATATCAACAAGGCCTATTTTTCAAACAATCAACTCACCCTCACAAAAGAAGTTCTTACTTTTCTCAACATACCATAAGCTTGCCAATAGTGTATTATTACTTTCACATCTATCTCTCAAGGAATCAAGAGGACTTTCATTTGGTTGTAATGTCGGCTTAAGGTAAGGGAGGGAATATCTAAAAATCATTTTAGTGACTACACCTCCTTAATGCACATGTCATTATTTTGCCAACAATCTCCTTTATAACTTTTCTTTCCTCCTAGTACACACTTCATGACTATTTACCCCTTTTATTTCTCTATATTTGCCCTTTATTTTTTTTTATTTTTTTATATATATGCATTTGCACTAGTCACTCAAACTCTAGATTTTAACATCCGAGTATGATACACATTATCCTTGATAGGATCAGGGCCAATGTTTCGAGCATAGTTCTAAATTAGCCACCCTCAATTTTAGTCGAGGTGCATATTGTCACTAAGGACCAGGGCCAAAATAGAATTTCCTTTTCCACACAATGTAGCATTTCACCCTTAGCTATATCAACCAACAATTTTCAACCCTTATTCTTTAACATAGTGCATTAAGGATTTTCATAAGATCAAAAGACTTGGTATCAACAAAAGGGTTTCGGCTTATCATGTGGTTTATCAATAAAAATGTTAAAGGCTCAATGGGGCTTCACTAGGGATAATTTCAATGGTAAGCATATAAGTAGATTTAAGAATTGGCTATTTCAAAGGAGCGCCTCAATCACATTCCCTAAGTCATACAAGCTACTAATTTAACACACACAAGGCAAGTTCTAGATATCAAGTTAAGCAAAAACAAATCAATTCTCACCACTCATGGCATCATGACACATATAAGGATATATCAACTAACATGCTCCTACAATTTGCATTACGGTATCATTACACAATTAAGCCCTTTATTTTTTTATTTTGAGTCAAAACTAAGAATACATGCTTGTTACAAGTTTAACACTCTATTGCACTTTTCCACTTGTGACTATCCATGACGTTTGACTGATTTTTTCGGACATAGTTTCAAAAGGCCAAGGTTGGTTTCTCAATCCTACTCTTCTATGTGACTAATTTTCCCTTAAGACGGTCGTCATTCATCCATCATTGGGAACTGTCACTCCTATGACGACTCTAAGACTCAATAAAGCAATAAACTAGTCCTAGTCGGTTCAAAGGGACAATCCTCAGTAAAAGTACCGAAAACAAACGCTGAGGAATCCAAAATAAAAAAATTAAAAATTTAACTAAAAACTACCACTAGACTCGATAAAGCAGTAAACAACTATATACAACAAAGACATATTACCCCACCCCACACTTTAAAAATAAGCACTGTCCTCAGTGCACAATTAAAGCAAAGTATAGATTTAGGAATACTCCCTCGGGCCTCTAGGCCTCGTCGTCACCGCCATCGAACACCATCAAGGCATTCGCCTCCTCATCCACAACATCATCCTCCTCATCATCCCTAGCTTAATCCGCAGTAGCCTCATCATCATCTAAAGGCTCCATAAAAGTGGGACCAGATCTGCACAGAAAGGCTGCACTCTCGATCAACGAATAGTGATCCGCCAAGGTCTCCATTTCCTCGTCAGTAATCGGACATCCTCCTATCCGCAACTGCAGCTCGGCCATATCGAACATTCTTGCCATGACGCTATCATCACAGGCTTGCCTTTCTTGAGCAGACAAGACAGGTCCATGAGACGTGTCTAGTGCCTTTGTTTGGGTTATATCAACTAATTTATCCGTTTTATCTGGGTGATAAGCAACGATCATGTCCACTGTTTCCTCTTCAATACCCTCAGTCCTCAGAAAACGGGTGATCAACCCCCCGTAACAGAATCTCCACCTTAAATTGTTCCTAAATTTCATCATATTTTGCCTCAGGATTGCCCCAACATTAATGGGCATTCCCTTCATCAGCATATTGACTAACACCACCCTATCTCTTGTCACCTCAGTTAAATGTTTGGCAGGCAACAACACACTACATACTATTTTCAGTCATACCCTAGCAACCTGATTAAAGTTAGCAAAATGGAGGGTATTATGCCTCCCAGTATCCTTACTCCGCTCCCACCTAGCAGTCGAATCAACCCCACACAAGGTATGTCGAATATCCCTATAAGGAGGTTTATCCTTCAAGCTATTAAACTCATCAGGGTCACAATTCGGGGTTCGTAACAATTCATTCAGAATTCGGGCAGAAAACTTGACATCTTTCCCCCTAACAGGCACAATTTTATATTTTGTTTCAGTTAGCCAATTAGCACAAAATTCTCTCACTAACGTCAAATTGCAATCTCCCAAATTGTCAACTATAAACCTTAGTCCCAACTCAATCATAGACTGATATATAACAGGAAATTGCGACTGCAACCTTACCTCATTCACAAATTCGTCCCCCATATACTTCGCCTCTTGTTGACATGTGAACCATTCCTAGCCATACCTTTGCACAACCTTTTTGCCAATTTTTTGTACCGGTTCCCGGGCACTAGAGGACCTGGAAGTTTCCCCCTTTTTATTTCGCTTGGAACCTGCCACATTTTTGGCTTTTGGAGCCATCTCAACCTGTTAAGAAAAGAAAACTAAAGAAAAGAACAAAAAAAATTAGAATAAGAAGGAAGGGGGTCGGGTTTGGGCAGTGGGGAGGGAGAAGAAGAAAGAAAAAAAGAAAAGTATGGAGAATGGGTGAAGTTGAAGTGAAAGAGAAGTAGATGGAGTGAATATGTGGTTTAATAGGAGGAGGATGGTTAGGGAAGGGTTTAGTTGCGAGTTTAATGGAGGAAGGAGAAGAGTTGGTGTAGTTAATGGAGGTTTGGTAATGGGGAAATTGAGAATTTGAAAAGGGAGGATGATAAGAATTGGAGAGGATTTGGGGTGTTGGGTCGGTTGAAATGAGAGAATGAGAGAATTGGGGTTTTAAGGGGTGGGATGGGTTAAATCCGAGTCGAAACCCGAATAAAATTTTTTCTGGGCATTAGAGCGATACGCCTCTCAGCGCGCCTGAGATGGCGCTCTGACAGGCGACGTCAGGAGCGGCGCGCCAATCAGTGCGCTTGAGATGGCGCTCTGACGTTTGACGTTAGGCGCGGCGCGCCAACCAGTGCGCCTGACTACACCTATTTTTTTTTTATTTTTTTTGCACTATTACAAGCTAAGTTACAAATAATGAAAAAAAAATCCTATTTAGCTAAAACTAACCTGTATTCTAAAATTTTTAACTATGCTATTTTTTTTTTCAAGAATTCAAAGACGAACTATCCATCTATTACATATTGCTCATGGGTTGCCTCCCATGTAGCGCTTGATTTAACGTCGCGGCACGACACAACTTGGATCATTCATCATTTAGCTCAAGAGCTTCCCGATCACGATCTGAATCCTCACCGAAATAGTGTTTCACCATCTGCCCATTGACCAAGAACGTAAGGCTAGTCTTACCTTTAAGTTCAACAACCCCATGTTGTATCTGACCACTTCAAAAGGACCACTCCACTTCGACCTTAGTTTTCCCAGGAATAACCTTAGTCTAGAGTTAAAGAGTAGTACCTTATGTCCCGGATTGAAAGTATGAGCTACTATGTGATTGTCATGCCACATCTTCGTCTTTTCTTTGTAAAGCTTGGCATTCTCATACGCGTGGAGCCTAAACTCCTCAAGTTCATGCAACTGATTCACTCTCTTTTTACCGGCTAGCTCGGGGTCTAAGTTCAACTTCTTGATTGCCCAATATGCTTGATGTTCTAATTTCGTCGGAATGTGACATGATTTCCCAAATACTATAAGATATGGAGAAGTCCCTATTGGTGTCTTATATGCAGTCCTATTTGCCCACAATGCATCATCTAGTTTATCAGACCAATCCTTCCTTTGCGCATTCACTGTTTTCTGCAAAAGTTGCTTCACCTCTCTATTCGAAACCTTCACTTGGCCACTCGTTTGAGAATGGTAAGCTGTAGCAACCTTATGAAGAATACCATACTTAGCAAGAAGATTCTTAACAAGATGGTTAATGAAATGCTTACCTCCATCACTTATAATTTCCCTTGGAGTGCCAAAGCGAGTGAAGATGTGCTTCTTGATGAACTTTATCACCACCCTTGAATCATTGGAAGGAAGAGCTACAACGTCCACCCATTTACTAACATAATCCACAACAACAAGAATGTATTGGTTTCCACTAGATGGTGGGAAGGGACCCATGAAGTCAATACCCCACACATCAAAGATTTCCACCTCTAAAATGTTACTTAGCGGCATCTCATGTCTTCTTGAAATAGTACCCAACCTTTGGCATTTATCACAACCCTTCACAAAAGCAATAAAATCTTTAAATAACGAGGGCCAAAAGAAACCAGATTGTAGTACCTTATGAGCAGTGTGCTCTCCTCCATCGTGACCTCCATATAGTCTACCATGACAACTTTCGAGCACTTTGTGAACCTCAGATTCCAGAATGCACATTCTCACTACCCGATCTACGCCTTGTTTGAACAAGAATGGTTCATCCCAAATGTAGAACTTGGCATCATGATTGAGCTTTTTCTTTTGTTGAGTGGTTGCACCCGGAGGATAATCGCCACTTACTATCAAATTCACAATGTCTGCATACCATGGCACTTGAGAGATATCTAATGCCATAAATTGTTCATTCGGAAACTCTTCCCGGATTTTCTCACCTTTATTCACATGTGAAAAATCCTCCAACCTAGATAAGTGATCTGCTATTTGATTCTCAGTACCTTTCCTATCTTTGATCTCAAGGTCAAATTCTTGGAGAAGCAATATCTATCGAATCAGCCTTGGTTTAGCATCCTTCTTGTTGAATAGGTACCTAATAGATCCATGGTCAGTAAAAACAATAACTTTAGTACCTACCAAATACAATATGAACTTGTCGAAGGCGAACACTAGAGCCAGTATCTCCTTCTCAGTCACTGTGTAATTAGCTTGTGTAGAGTCAAGGGTCTTGCTTGCATAATAGATCGAGTGGAACACTTTATTCTTTCTTTGTCCCAACACTGCACCGACTGCTACGTCGCTTGCATCACACATGAGTTCAAATGGTAATTCCCAATCAGGAGCAATTAAGATGGGAACTTCAATTAAGTTCCTCTTCAACATCTCAAAAGCTTTTAAGCACATCTCATCAAAGTCAAACTTCACCTCCTTCTCCAAGAGACTTCACATAGGTCTTGCAATCTTGGAAAAATCCTTAATGAATCGCCTGTAAAAACCTGCATGACCAAGAAAAGTACGCACATCTTTTACAGAAATGAGAGGGGGAAATTTCTCAATAACTTCTACCTTGGCCTTATCAACCTCCAAACCAGATTTAGACACTTTGTGTTCCAATACTATCCCCTCTCTTACAAAAAAATAACATTTTTCCTAGTTTAGAACTAAGTTAGTGTCCTCACATCTAGCAAGTACTTTATCAAGATTTCGGAGACATACCTCAAAAGACTTGCCAAAGACGGAGAAATCATCCATGAACACCTCTACAAAGTCTTCCACCATATCATGAAAAATGACCATCATACACCTTTGAAACGTTGCTGGTGCATTGCAAAGTCCGAATGACATACATTTGAAAGCATAGGTACCATAAGGACAAGTGAACGTGGTCTTTTCCTGATCCTCGGGTGCAATCAAGATTTGTTTGTAACCGGAATACCCATCTAAGAAACAATAGTACTCCTGCCCTGCTAGTCAGTCAAGCATCTGATCAATGAAGGGAATGGGGTTGTGATCTTTCCGGGTAGCATCATTTAGTTTCCTGTAATCCATGCAAATTCTCCACCCGGTCACTGTTCTAGTAGGAATCAACTCATTCTTTTCGTTCCTTACCACTGTCATACCTCCCTTCTTGGGAACACATTGTCCCGGACTTACCTACTTACTATCAGAGATTGGGTACACAATTCCAACATCTAGCCACTTTATTACCTCTTTTCTTACCACTTCTTTCATTAAAGGATTTAGTCGACGTTGATGTTGTGCACTTGGTTTGTCATCCTCTTCCATGTAGATTATGTGCATACATAACACCGGATTAATCCCATGAATGTCAACCATCTGCCATCCAATAGCTTTCTTTCTCCGCTTTAGGATCCGCAATGCCGCTCCAACCTGTATTTCAGACAACTCTGCAGAAAGTATAACAGGCAAAGTTTCATTAGTACCCAAAAATGCATACCTGAGGTGAGCCGACAGTGTTTTCAGTTCCAGATTTGGGGCTTCCTCAATGGAGGGTTTGGGTGGTGGCCCTAACTCACGCTCTAATGGTTCCACTCTTCGCTTGTGAGGCTCCACAAGTGCCAGATTCAGACATGTTTCTATCTCTTGAGCCTCAGTGTCTTCATCTCCCTTATGACCTATTAACATTCTTTCTAAAGGGTCTTCGGGCACAACTAACTGTGACTGTACTATGCGATCAACCACAGTAATCGTAGACAACTCTTCATAAATAAAAGGCAATTTTAAAGAGCGGTAAACATCAAATACCTCTACCTTATTATGTGCCCTCATGGTTAATTGACCAGCTGCTACATCAATCAATACCCTACCCGTGGCCAACAAAGGACGTCCCAAAATGAATGAAACTTCAGGATCGGGTTCAAAGTCTAAGACCACAAAATCTACCGAAAAAATCAATGAACCTACTTGCACTAACACATCTTCTACCACCCCATCTGGATTAGCAATGGATCTATCAGCAAGTTGGAGAATAACAGTGGTTTGTTTTGGACTTCCCAACCTAAGCTTTTGATACAAAGATAAAGACATCAAATTTATACTTGCCCCTAAATCACACAACCCCCGAGCATGAACACTTTGCCCAATTGTAATCTGCATAGTAAAACTACTCGGATCTTTTAACTTTTTGAGCAGTCTATTTTGAATCCTTGAGTTGCACTCCTCAGTAAGTGCTACGGTTTCATATTCTGTGAGCCTCCTCTTGCTAGCCTCAATGTCTTTTACGTATTTGGCATACTTTAGGATACCCTGCAAAATGTCAACCAAATGTAGATTAATGTGAACCTGTTTAAGGAGAGAGAGAAACTTACCGAAGCATTCATCTTCATTCTGCCTTTTGAGCCTTTGTGGAAATGGAGGTGTTAATTTCTTTTGAGGAAAGGGTACCTCAACATTGGAGTTTTGTACTACATCTTCCATCTTCTTTTCTTTGTTACTTAACTCAGTTTCTCTCTTCTTTGGAGCTAGTTCCTCTAATTGCAGCCCACTTCTAGTACTTACCGCATGCAATTGCTTTGGGTTGGGCTCAGTATCACCGGGCAGCCCACATTGGGGACGCAAGCTCAAAGAATTAGCCACTTGCGCAACTTGTTTCTCTAAACTCATATGGGACATCTGGATGTTTCTAATGTTCTCATCCTGCTTATCTATTCTAGCATTTAATTTGGTCCCTATTTCAGTCATGAGCTTTTGGAGTAGGTCTTCATTGGTCATCCCCCCTTTTGGTGCACTAGAATTTGAGCCTTTGCTAGGATTGTAGTATTGTTGCTCAGCCCCTTGAGAACGGTATTGGTTAACCCCTTACGCCTGATTTTGGTTTTGGTTCCTACCCCATGAGAAGTTAGGATGGTTCTTCCAACTAGGGTTGTAAGTGTTACCATAATTTTGTTGCACTCTACCCCTTTGCGCATTACCCACATAGTTTATGGAATCCGGGTTTGCCTCACATTGCTCGATTTCATGAGTTCCACTACTACATACCTCACACCAATTTGCTGCTTGTTGTACTACATTTACCGGAGCCTGATTTAGAGTCATTTGTTTAAATTGCAATGTAATGTTATGTTGCATTGCATCTAATTTGGCATTTATGGCAGTTGCGTGGTCTATATCTAAGATCCCTGCAGCCTTTTAGGTTGGGGTTCTAGACATTTCCCCCTCATACCCTTGGTTCCGTTCAGAAAGGTTATCGAGTAAAGTGAAGAACTCTTCACTTGTTATGGATAGAGCATGTCCACCTGCTGCACTATTAAGAAGAGCACGGGCATTATAGTCTAAACCCTCAAAGAAAGTGTGAGCAAGTACCTCATTGGTTTGCATATGGTGTGGGCAAGCATTTAACATTTGTTTGAAACGCTCCCATGCTTGGTATATGTCCTCCCCTTGCTTTTGAACAAAGTTTATTATCTCACCCCTCAGCTTGGTGGTTTTCTTAGATGGGAAAAATCGACTCAAGAACTTCTTTGCTAGATCATCCCAAATAGTGATGGAGTTTGGTGGCTCAGAGTCTAACCAACGTCTTGCAGCGCCTAACAATGAGTATGGGAATAAAGTCAACCTTACATAGTCTGATGAGACTCCAATTGAATGTATGTATTGGTAATGTCTATGAATGCCCTAAGATGGATTTGAGGATCCTCATGGAGGAGACCAGTGAATTGCCCATTAGAATGAAGGATCTGTACCATGCTATGTTTTAGTTCAACTCTACCCCCCGGTGGAGGTTTCCTAATGCTAGATGCCAAATTGGCTGTGAGTGGGACTGCCACATCACGGGCTGGTCTTGCGGGTACGATAGGCGGTGCTCCTTGGCTATTCGGGTTCCTTTGGTTATTCACATTTTTCGGGTTATTCAAGTTGTCTTGATTCTCATCATCAATGTTTTCCGGAATACCTAAACCCAATTCTCCTCGTCCTAGATTTATTTTTCTGCGCTGTCGTAGAACTTTTTCAGGTTCGTTGTAAGGTTCGACAAGATCTCCTTTTCGAGCCATACCTGAAAATCAAGTGCCTGCAATACACAAGCTAAGATCAAGTAATTAATACCTGAATATTCTAATTGTAGACTTAAGAAGATTGAATATAAATCAATTTCTAAGTCCCCGACAGTGGCACCAAAAATTTGTTTCTCCCCAGTATACACGCAAGTGTACGTGTTCGCGCAAATAATATAAATTCTTTAAGAAACGAGTTATTGTTCCCAAGGGACTTATGATCAATTTATATTCACTTAATTCTACAACTAAAAGTAAAAAATAATCTTTTCAAGAGTTGATGATTTATTGTTTTTCTACTAATAGTTATGAACTAATTGAAAATAACTAATTGTGAATGACTTTGATATAATGTTTCAAGTAAGTTAAAAGCAATTCCAGGGCTGCAACATATACTGAATATCATGTATCATATTATTGGCATAGAACTAATTTCAGTTGTCAAGTTAGTGGTTTATAGGGTTAATTATATGAGTCGGGCTATACACCTCTCGTCGCCTACCCCAATTAACTACCTACCTACATCGTTGAGCGGGATAAATAGACTAAATGGCGAGCATTTATATTTCATCCTATTTCGTAACCAAGCAAGTTGTTCGTCCGGGCGTCACTCTTGAACACAAATCACCTCGACTTAACGGGTCGATCAAGCTCTCTATATCCTCTGGTCTATCTAACCTCTCCTCTTCCGATTTTAAGGTTAAACAATAAATTTATCTCTAGATGGCCAGTCAAGAAATACTAAAACAAGAATATAAAGTAACTTATAATGACAACCAAGAATTAATTCAGAAAGCCTTTAATAATCAACAATCTATTCGTAGCTACAGCCCCAGAACTAGGGCGTTTAGCCACTCATGCTATTCGAAAACCACAAGATACAATTGTTCATGAGATTTTCGGAAAATAGAAAAGTTAGAAGATCAAAACCTATTACAAACGTAGACACTTTCTCTTGCACACAAACTAAAAAGTCCCCCCTATAATAGAACCCAAGGGGTCTATTTATAAGTTTAGGAAAATTGGAGACAAAATCTACTTCAACTAGGAATCTTTTTTTTTAAACACTTTTAAGCTGGAAAAGTCGGGATCCCACTAGCGTATCGCGCCTATCATCGCGCCCAAAACTCGCCTATGAATTTTACACCCTGGCACGTCGCGCCTCTCAGAACACATGAGAAAGGCCTCTGAATTTTGGGCCTTGGCGTGTCGCGCCTCTCAGAGCGCCTGAGAGGCCTCTCTGAATTTTGGCCCTTGACGCCTCGTGCCTAGCAGTACGCCTGGCCCTGGGACCTTCATCCTTAGCCGCTTTTCATGCTCTTTTACATCTCTTTTCTTCAAGTTGACTCCAATTCCCTTAAGAGTTCCTGAAACAACTAATCATGTGTGTAAGTGCACAATCATCACAAGTTACACAAAAAATTAAGCTAATGACTAGAGATCATCCTTCAATCTAATCGACTCATGGGAAAATATTGACAACTTAGGCATATAAATATGCCTAAGATCAGCAGTCATAGTTCAAGTCTGAGACCACTATTGACTCTGGAGTAAAGATTATTATTTTACTAAGTGAAGGTTCAATGCAGAGCACACCTTCATTATGCATAATAGTCTACCTTCAACTACGTTGTGAATAATTCTCTTATCTTAATATTAAAATGAGTGGGGGATTGTTGGTGTGACATTTTAATATTAATAAAAATATATTATATGTCACATTATATATCATGGTATATATATTGGTGGACATTACATTGGTGCCTATTTACTCTCATCAATTGTGGAAGAAAGTGATCATCAGTTTTTAGTTACTTATGTAACCACCAACTCTTCATTTCATCCATTATTCTATCTTTATGTCTTGTAACTTATGTAACATTTGAGCCATTTATTTGGCAAATTTACTACCCACTATCTTCCTATTCATTACAAGGAAGAATTCATCACCTATAAGTAGTGTGGTCTTCCTTTGTGTTGTGAGATAAGAAGAAACAAGAGAAGTACAAGAAAATATAGAATGAAAAAGATGAGTAGTATTTTATAGTGTTTATACTGAGATTAGTGTAGTAGTGAAAGAGAGAGTTGAGACAAAGAATAATATTCTAAGTCTTCAACTATATTCACTATATACAAAAGAGAATATTTATATGTTGAAGGAAGGTGTTCTTTTGTGGAGCTTTGGACTCTTCAACTAATCTGGAGTTGCTTGAGTTGTACATGTTGTTGGGCTGTTGTATCCTGGAGGGGACAAGTCAAGAGTATTACTGCTGGATCGGTGTAGATTATGCCGCAGTTGGCTTGAATCTCCTTAAAGAGAGCGAGATATTCGTGCCTCAGCCTAAATATTTTTTTATTCATTTTTGTCATTTTATTTTCAACTGTAATATTTTGTATTTGTGGTATATTACACCAACATCTCCTATATGTTATACTCGAGCCAAGGGTTCTCTAGAAACAACCACTTTACCTTCACTCAATAGGAGTATAATATGCGTACATTCTACCCTCCCCATATCCTACTTGTGAAATTTCACTGAATATATTGTTATTGTTTATCCTATATGATATATTCTTTTTGTTTAATCAATTTTGTTGAGATACTAATTGAAGGTTCTATTAAGTTTGAACGAGTTAAAATCGAGGATGAATATCATAAAGAGTTTAGTCATCTTAGCTAGCAAAAAATAACTCAATTCTCAACATGTACAATTTTGAATTATTTTTTCATTTGTTCCTTTTTATTAAAATTTTAAATTAACAAATTAAACTAAAATCAATTTCTTTCTTTTTCAGAGAGTTAGTTGATGATTCCATTGAAATTTTTATTTTTCTTATAACATTATTTGATATAGTTATAGTTTATCAATTTAAGCTATCTAAGTATGTTAAAATAGATCCAACTTGTTAATCATTTAACTTTGTTGTGTCCGAGTTGCCTTATTAATCTATTTATTCAAACTTTTACGGATTAGATAAATTACACATGTTTAAACTAAATTTGACACCTTTTATTTTAATAGGATTGAAGAAATGTGGCTCTAGATCTATTTTATATTTATAAAACAATTGCAAGAAAAAATAAAGTATATAATTAGATCTAGTTATTTTTAAAATGTATGGTATACTCATTTTAAATTTAGAATCTATTATTAAAAATCATAAACAGTAATAGTTTAACTATTTAGAATCATTTGCCCTCCACCTTTTGAGGACCCCATGTGTAACGATTTTTTAAAAATAAAAATAAAAATAAAAAGAATTTCTCACGTGAACATGAAACCTCGTGATTCTTAACGACTAAATCATATTGATGGGTACATGATTTCCCCAAATATTTCATCAGTTGATGAATGAGAAGACAACTACAACTTCTCCGCCTGTTTTTCTAAAACGTAGTTGTCATAAATAATTGCTTCAAAAAAACATATTCAACGACAATTAAATTATTACCGTTAAATATCACTTTTGATATAATGTAAACTTACTTTTTTAGTGACTAAGACCTTCAGCATAGCTCGTGATTCAAAATATTATGAATAACAAGAAGTTAAAAACATAAAATAATAAACATATTACATGTATAATTGGTATTGAATCTTTTTAACTTCTTCATATATATATATATATTTTAAATTTTTCTTAGTAAAAATCCAGACAAACAGCCACATAATGCAATAAGTGGTAACTAATATCTTTTGTTGAACATTAAATCAAGCATTTCTCACAAATAGGTTTTACATTATAAAAAAAAAATACAATTTATGAGATGCTTGTTTTTAGTCAAACATAGTAATTCCTCCAAAATTGTTAGCAATATCAGAATTTTCATTATGTTTGGTACTAGGTAGTTATTGAAAGAAAGCAAATGAATACAGAATGGGAATGTGATAAAAGCGTATTGGGTTCAATTCAAAGCACGGGCCACCAGCTTGGATAGACCTACAATTCAGGAAGGATTAATTACTTGTGTGGGTTCATTTTAATTAATAATTACTATTTTTAAATATATTTTTTAATTATTACCATCTATAGCAATATATGGCAATATTATGTATACTTATTTTATTAGATTTATCCTCTCTTACGTTCTTTCTCCCTTTTTTCTGTCTCTTGCTCCTCCTTTTCCTCACTGCAGCCCCTCTTTCTCTATTCTCTTTTTCTCTTTCTTTTTCTCTCTACACACTCTCTCTCTATGCTATTTTTCTCTTTCTTTTTCTCCCTGTACCCCTTCTCTCTATGCTCTTCTTTAATCTTTCAATATTATAAAAAAAAAGGGCTTTTATCAAAGGCTGAAGATCTTTAGAAAAGTAAGGAAATTTTTCAAAAATCAAAGCATTGGGGTTGCTTAGTTTATAGAAAAAGTCGATTAATATTTTATTTCTTGCTTTGGCGTTATCGACGATTTCCATTCTAATGAAGGTTATATAAATAATTGTGTTCATACTTGATGAAAATTTGAAGATTTGAATTTTTATACATATGAAGATTTGAAGATATGAATATTTGAATATATGAAGATATGATTATTTGAAGATATGATTATTTGAAGATATGAAGATTTGAAGATATGATGTCATCTTTGTAACAAATGCATAATAAACTGAAAAATGAATTAAACTTGAATTAAAAATGTATTACACACATATTAAAGTTGAATAAGAAGAGAATTAAATAAATACAAAAAGTAGCAAACGAAAGAGTGATCTATAAACTGAATAAAATTTGTATCAATAATGAATTAAACAAGTAATTCAATCGTAACAAATCAACCAATAAACTGCAAAATGAATAAAACTTGTATTAAAAGTGTATTACACAAATATTAAAGTTGAATTAGATGAGAGAATTAAGCATGAAGAAAAAAAA
>JAJOOE010005486.1:0-30406 GCA_036250405.1 Solanum raphanifolium | reverse complement strand
CTCAAATTAAATTCATTTAAATTATAACTACTTTCTTTATTAAATAGCCATAAGTGATAATTATTTTGCAAGATTAACTTATTTGATAAAATTAGTCACTCTTAAATTAATATAAATTAGTAAATCATTAATTAACTAAGCTTTCCAATATTAATAAATACACGAAAAATATCTATTGCGACAAAAGGAATTATATTTGAACCAAAATAGCTTCAATTCTTGAGAAGAACAACATTTAAAAAAAAAAAAAAATTAAAAAAAAAAAAAAATGAGAAAGTAAGTAGTAATCTAATATATTTAATTTTTTATAAGAAATAACTTTTTAAGAAATAAATTTATCAAGTCAAATAAGTAATTAATTTTTTATTTTATTTTTTTTCTAAAAATTTCATAACATATATATTTTATTATTATTATTATTATAATTACTATAGTTAAATGTGGAGAGCCAAAATTGGGTGTCAACATGCTCAACAAAGGTACTCAAATGCCCTCACAACAAAGATGATTCCATATTCACACACAATTCTTCAACAATTTATAGTTTCGGAATCACACACGACTCTTACACTCACAAAGATGAACAAATGCATGACTTCACCCATAAGTTTGCCCTTATTTTCCAGTTAACACTCGTTTCAGCTCACTCAAGATTAAAAAGGTCTTTCAAGGCTTTTAACGGGCTGAGTGTAAAGGTATGGTCATTTAGGCTCAGTGGCTGCTATCCTCATGAAATGTGGTATGAACTTCAGTTGTATTCCTTTTCTTCAACATTTTTTTATGCTCAAAATTCACCCCATTATTCAACTTCCAATGGAATACCGGACACCCCATTTCTTTTGCAACTTTCACAACTTTATTTCACAACTTTTTCATTCTTTTTTCTTTTGATTTTTTTTTATCTTTTTTTTTTTATATGGAGGGGTTTCATCTTTTTCAAGACTATTGGCTCAAAGGGGAATTTTTTACACTTCTTGATTTATCTTCTGTTTTCACCACACCCCCAACTTAGGCTTTTAGCCTAAGTTGGCTATTCAATCAAACCACACTTCATGAGGATTATGGGTGAATGGATAAAGAGGGGTCACAATTTCTCAAGTTTCTTCCAAGAAAATGATAAGTCGCAAAGGGGTTTCAAGCAAGGTTCACACATCTCACAAGGTTGGCCACAAAAAGAGGTAAATTGTCAAATTGTTTCACTCCTCAAATTCGTTGCCTAAGATCATTTCAAAAGTTTGTATCACTTAGTCAACTGGACCAACGGGGCAAATTCTAGGTGTCATCGCAAAAGGTTCATGACAAGCTCATCAAATAAGGCATTGACACCAATATCAAACGAGACTCATTCGAGCTAGTGTGCAATGTTTATTACAAGAGACTCCATTCGATAATAAGCTAGTCACAACGAGATGCAAAAGATCCACATATTATCTATGCAACTTCATTTGGCCTCATCATAGCCGCACATTCATTTTTGTTCGATTAAGAGCACTATTCAAGTCATCGATATTGATCATAATCGATACTCAAATTTGCACAAGAACAACCACATTCACACACAACAAGAGGTGGCAAAAATTTTCAGATGGGTAAAAAAACATTTTCATTCATAATAGGGAGCCATAAGCTCAATCATCCACAAGATAAGATCAAAACACAGTTTAAAACACAAAACCCAATATATACACAAGAGGTAGGTATAGAAATACCTCACCCCACCATAAATAAAAAATAGTTTTCCTGAAATGCAACAAAAATAATCAAAAGTCAATAAAAACGACAGTGAGAGAGGTAAAAAAGAATCATGTCTACACAGTCGCTCCATCTATCGGGGCATCAATGCCCGGGGTCAGACTCTGATCTTGGGCATCCGTGCCTAGTGTAACAGCAACACTGGCTCCACTAGAGCCTGTCGTGGACGTCTCTGTTAGCGATGACTAAATGACTGACTGTACAATCGTCTCTTCTAAATCAGGCAGGTCTTCATAGATGGTCTCCTCTTAAGCATCAAGCTGCTCCTCATCCGTCTCCTCCTCTAACTCATCAGCTGCCACATCATCCATAGGCACATCTCTGGTGGTGGCCGGAGACATCTCAGAACTAGCCGAGGCATCCTGATCCTCACCTGACTCAAAAAGAGAAGTGAAGTTTGTGGACTTCAGATAGTCCAGATCATTTCTCAAATCTGAAACCTCGACTTTCAAAGCCGTCACTTGTGAAGTAACCCCATGCCCTCTCTCACAGATCTCTACTCTCGCTGTGAGATCATCAATCGATGTCTAGAGGGGTGCAACGCAGCTAAGATGGCTCACTCAATCATCCAAGGCACCTCTGCCTCTAGCCAGGTAGCCCGCACATCGGCAAAAATGGGCTAGGTGCCCCATCTTGTGAATCATGGCCTGAGTAATCCTGGTGGGCTAGGAAGCAGCAGAAGAACCAGGAGCCTGGGAAGAAGTGGAAGCGGGTGTACCTGAAAGACCGGAGGTCGGAGTAGGCAAGGATGCCTCTACAGGTATAGACTTTAAATCAATTTCCAGGGATGCATCCACCGGAGCCGCTCTCCTTCTAACCATCTCATCCCATGTGTACTCGGCCTCTATGCACCGGATATCGGTGGAAGATATGGGAGTTACCTCTTTGTCCCTCTTCTTGTCACGAGGAACTCCAACATGCCGACATAGCTCTGTAATCAGTACTGGGAAAGGCAGGGACATATGGCGCTGTTTGGCCCTCATGGTCATCTCCTACTCTATGATCAGCCCTAAGTTGAACCTCTTCTTGGCGATGATGGATCAGAGGTAGGCCGCCTTTGGGTGGCGGAGGATGGACTCATTATGTGAAGGCATTATGGAGCTGCTAATGAACCCAAACCAATACCGAGAGGCGATGTTCAAGTCCTTCCTCAATGGTAGCTTCTGCCTCTATCTACCTCGGGGTGGTGTCAGAAATGAAGGGAGCAATCCATCCCTTTAGGTCATCCAGGGGTTGTGTTGTAGCTAAACCCTCATAGCTCTGTCAAGTGTAGCTTTGATATGATCGATGTTGCACCCCACTTCTTTCCCCCGGACCATGACGGACTTCACCGATCTGAAAGCACTGGCCTTCTTCTTTCCCTAGGGTACTAGGTCACCATACGCAGTGTAGAACTTACAAACCTAGGGGGGGATGTATGGGCCTTGGGGCCTGGTGAAGATGTCGAATCTGTGGTACCAGAGTGTGTCCCACACCAGAGGGTACCTGTCTACACTTCATCTATAGACAACCGCTTCTCCTCAAGAATTGTCCTCAATCCCTCAGCCTTTAGCCTGCTGAGTAGCCAGGGAGGAGGACCCTGAACTGGTGGCGCTAGAATCACCATTTGTGCCGGAGCTGGCATTGTATCAGTAGCAAGAGAGGTTGGCTCCGGGACACTAGATGAATCTTGATAAGATCGTGTACGAATTTTTGCTCGCCGGGACTATAGTGGTTAGTCATCATCAGGCTCGAAGAGTGAGACCTGAGAATCAAGAGACTTTTCCTCACTGCCGGAATTGTGCTCCGGTATCTCAGCTACGGGCACTTTACCCTTGCCCTTGCCTCCCTTTGGAGGTGCCTTCTTTTCCATTTTAGAAGGAGCAGTTGATCCCTCATTAATCACGATGTCCCGTGCTCATTTGTGGGCCGGTATTCCACTTTCGTCCCAGTTGGTCCTATCCATGTCTACAAAACACACCAAAAAGAGTTAGAAATAATCCCAGTAAATTGTAGAAAATAGGTTGAAAAATGACTCGCCGAATGATTCGGCGAGTCGCCGAGTCACTTTGGCGAACCAGATCAAGCTTGTTGAAAGGACTGGCTCAAAAATTTCCTAAAAAATAGAAATGTCGGCGATATGCAAGACCCTTCGGCGAATCGCCGGCACCACTCGGCGAGCTCAGACTAGCCCACCAAAAGTTACAATATGTTTTAAGGATTAGGGGTGCAGAAAGGGCGATCAAGTGAGACTTTCGGTGAGTCGATGAGTGAACTCAACAAGCTCAGGCTTCTCGCCGCAAATTACAGTATTAAATCCAACCAAAGTACGAAATTAAAGGCGATAAAAGGGAATTTTTGCGAACCGCCGAGTGGTTCGGAGAGCTCGACCCAGCTCTCTAAATTGCCCAACGCGCCAATTTTCAACTCCGTTTCCAAAAATGAAGCCCGCAGCCCCTGAAAAAAAAATCAAACTACACACTTATTCAATCAAACCCAGACCCATTCGACCCATGTGATGAGCCACAAATTGGACTCATTTAGGGCTATATTTTAATAGAAATTGTGTCTTCAAATGCTTGTTTCATCTCAATATCTGATGAAAATCCTTAAGTTTCAGGTATTTGAAGTTTGAAGAAAAGCATGGACACTACTTCACAAAAAGGAACGAAAAGGCTGAAAAGAACGAAGAAAATAAAGGCATGAGGATTGCCGAGTCCACTTGGCGAGTCGCCGAAAGATCCTACTTCGCCTTTTGTTCCAATATGCTGAGCCTTGAAGAAAAGGATCAAGTCGGCGAAAAAAGGGAGCAGTCGGCGCATCGCCGAGAATTTCCGTGAGAAAGTACCATATCGCCCAATGCCCCAGAGCATGACAATGTTAAAGGATGGTGCAAGAGGGCGAGGAACTACACCAAAGGGTGAATCGCCGAGTTGATCGGCGATTCCGACTAATGTCGCCAAATGATCCGTTGCAGCACAGATTTTGTGAAAACTATAAATACTCCTTGAGAGTTGTAGCTTAGTATCAGATTTTTAGTGTGGAACAATTAATATAATTTTAGTACTTTTTATTTTAGCTTTGAGTTTGAGAGGGTTTTGAAACTTGAAGAGGAAAAGGGTTTCATCTCCAAGGATTTGGACTTGGGTCTCTTGGATTTTTCATTCTTGGCCTGTAACAAGACTTAAATCTTCATACCCATTTGAATGCAAGCTCATTTAGGTATAAATTTATATCTCTTGATGTGTGGCTAAAAACCCCAATTCTTGGGGTGTGATTTAGCGAATATGGGTTAAGATTGTTGTTGGGTCTTGCTTGCTGATAGATTAGATGTAGTTTAATGGTGATTTCGTCTAATAGTTGTGGATGAATTTAACAAATTTGTAGTTGCAAATACAAGTTTATTTATGTGTTTTTTGCTTGCTCGAGAGAGAGGTCATGAAACCAAGACTACTAGATTGATGGCCTAAGGAGTGGGTCGACATGAGGTTCATCTCGAGAGAGTGAACCCTAATCCCATATCCTAACACTCAGCTCGAGAGAATGAATGGGGTAAGGCATAGGCTGGTCTTCATACGGCAAGTGGGTGTCCGAGAGAAACCCATTTGAAACGGGGTAAGTTGCTCGAGAGATAATTTATTCCCACATATAGCTTAGCCTAGTCACTATTACTCTATAAATTTTCTATCAAAAGAATGTACCTAATAATTTAAATTAATCCGTATTCCGGTCACATCCTAAGAATCCCCTCTCATTACTTAGATTTCTTTGTTAATTTTGCTATTTTTACTTACTAGTGACAAAACCCCCTTTGTTAATTGACACTCTTGTGTCCCCCTTTAACTTACAATATTTTTAATCGTTAATGTCTTTAGCTATGACTAGTTAGAACTAATTTTATTTTTCTATTAATTCTCAAAACCACTCCCTTGGTACTCGACCCCAACCCTTGGTTGGGTTATTATACTATTGCACGATCGTAGACACTTGCATCGGAAGTTGTGTCATTGATTACACAAACATCACCATGCCACCGAGGTAATCAGACTTTCCCCGGTTTGGCCAAAATTGGCCATTTGACAACTTTTGCCCTTAAGAATGGCATCAAATGCCTCATCATTGGGCAAAAGTACGCCATTTAGCACAATTGGGGTTACTCAGACTTCACCCGACTAGACCCAACAATAATTAATCACAACCCATAAATTTATCATCAATTTTAAAGCACGAAACTCAGGAAATTAACAATTTAGGCAATTTAGCAAAGTTACGAAACTACGATAGGCAAACTAGCACACAATTACGATTTTAGAGCAGGCCCAGCATACATCAATAAGAGTTAAACAATTTCATTTGAATTCAACCGCTATTTAAGAGTTTGGGGTTTGGAAAACCAACCTTTATGCCAAAATACGAGTTTGTAAAGCTAGGCGACAATGTATTCCAACTCTGAGAACGAGAGCAAGAGCAAAAAGCGATAAAAATGCAAAAATATAGAAACTATATAGTGTGGGTGCAAGTACCCATTTAAGCATCATTCTTGGGGTTTGCCATAGTATCACTAGGACATCCCCCTTGTTGTCTTGGGTTAAGATGAGAAGAAATTTGACCCATTTGGGTCTCCAACTGCTTGATAGAGACGGAATGAGAGATCACTGTCTGGTTGAGAGTCGATACATCTTCCTTCATTTCCTTCAACACTTTATTGGACCCTTCAACCTTGTTGAGAATACGCGAGAGCATATCCTCAATCCGGCCACCCTCAGAATCTTTGGCTTTTGACGCTCGTGGGGAGGAACATACCTATCCTTTTCCCCTTCTCTGTCCTTCCAAGTGGCGTTATGATCACGCCACTCTCTATCACGGTCTCTCCAGCCCTCATCTTTTTTCCAACCTTGATTACCATCCGGCCTTAGGTAGTTTGCACGATAACCTCCTCCTTGGTTGGATAGGAAGTTCACTTCCTCATTGTACAACGCTTCAAATTTGACCTCTTCGGGATTTACACCACCAACACCAACAACATTAACACTCATTTTACCAGCACCCATGATGTTCTTGGACAAGATGTCCAGTTAGGTCATCATATTTGCCATGTTTTGGTCTCTCTCTTGATCCTTTTCAATCTGTTCCTTTGTCAATTTGTAAGTAAGAAGAGAGACTTGATCTTCACGGGTGTACCATGCCCGGTTAATCTTGATAATGCCATCAAGGAGTTGGACTGCTATCACATAAGGCTATCGCATTAAACCTCCCGGAGAAAGTTGATCAGCGTTCACCGAATCGAGGCTTTTGTAGAAGTATTGTTGCAGTACATTATCGGGTAATCCATGAGTTGGGCATTACAACACCAACTTCTTAAACCTTAGCCAAGTCTCATAGATTGGTTCACCCTCCAAACAATTGAAGCTTTGAATATTGTCCCGAAGAGTCATCATTTTCGAAGGAGGGAAAAATTGCACTTGGAATGCGGTAACAACTCAGCCAACCACTTGCATGTTTCTCCCATTAGAGAAAATGGGAACAACCTCAGTTGGACCAATTTTTTAGATATGTTCTTAAAGGAGAACAGTCCACAAACATCAACAAAATTCCTTATATACTCATGAGGTTCCTCATGAGCCAGCCCACCAAACAAACCTTTCAATCGTAAGAGCTGCAACATGGTGCTTGTAATGTGAAACACCACATTTCCCTCAGTCGAAGGTAGGCGAATGGCACCAACACCTCCCACTAGATTTGGGTCATTGACATTCAGTTCGTTGACATCATTGAGATTCTCGATGTCATCTTGGTGGCCCACTTGGCTACCATTGCTACTGTTAACACTCATTTCCTCTGTTCAACAAACAACACAAAAACTAAAACTAAAAATAAGTAGATTCAACTGTGACTAACAAGAATACAATTTAACTTTACCAAAAGAATTTCAAACAACACCACTTCCCGATAGCGACGCCATTTTGATTCAACGTTTCAAGCACACCTCATCCAATTCTAGGTGTTCAACGATCGTAAATTAGTATAAAACCCAACTAAATGAGTTGGATTGAATCTCACAGGGACCGGTATGTGTTTCAGATTCAATTAGGAAGTATGAATACGGTCTTATCAGCCATAGGAATAGAAATTATCAATTAAAAACATAATCAAGTAAAGGGGTGACACGAATGTTAAATGGGGGGTTTTGGTTTTAGTTATCAACTACAATCGGTTACAAACACTAGGAATTAACAATAATGAGATGGATTCTTGGGATGTGATCGATTATAGACAAATATAGACATATGGGTAATTGGAACTATTAGTAACTAGCTAGATATTAGTGAGTAGGCTAGGCTATAAGGGAGGTAATTTTCTCTCAAAAAATTACCCTAAATCAAGTGATTTCTCTAGAACATCAACAAGCATGAAAATTAAGAACAGCCCACACATTAATTCATTCACTCTCTCGAGCTAAATGTGTGGGAAAGGGTTTAGGATTCACTCTCTCGAGCTGAACCCAGGTCAACCAAATACCCACAAACCATTAATCAAAATCCTTAGTTCTAAAACCTCTCTCTCGAGCAAGCTAAGAACACAAACATAAAACTGCATTTGCCACTACAATTCTTAAATTAAACCACAATTAATGATTAAACTCACTTTTAAATAGCATTTAAACTAACAATTAGCAATACCCATAAGCTAAATCAGCCCATAATCATTTGATCAAACCCCCAAGAGTTGGAGTTTTAGCTAGACATTATAAAAAGGTAAAAACAGTTACCAAATTGATTATCCATCAACTGGGTAAGAGTGATTTCATCTTTACAATGCTCCAATTTGATGAATCTCAAAGACCTACTTCCAATTTATCAAAAGTGAATTTCTTCAATCCTTCAAAGCTAAAGAAAACTCTAGAGAAAACTGTTTCTAAGACTATAGAACTCAATAATAATTTTTAAGATTGACCAAAGATTCTAAACAAAATGTTCAAAAGCGTATTTATAGTCGCAAAAAATAAGCTATTAAAGCTCATTCGGCGAAGTAAGTCAGGATCGCCAAACCACTCGGCGAGCCACCCCTTGGTCTTTTCCAGCCCTTTTGCCTTGGCATTCAGCATCCTCAAGGTCTTTAACTTTAGGCGATCTTCTCTTGGCTTCGCGAAATCACTCGGCGATCCACCGGCTGGTCACTTCCTACACTGACTTGGTTCTTTCCTTCAGAGCTTGGCACACTGGAACTTTAGGCGGTCTAATGAGCCACTCAGTGACACGCCGAGTGATCTTGGCGATCCTCAGGCTCGCCCATCTTCATTTCTTCAGTCTGTTTTGTTCCTTTTTGCATGTTAGTGTCCTTGCTTTGTTCCTCAATCCATATACCTGAAAATCAAGGATTTTACATCAGTTATTGGCTCAAAATAAGCATTTGAGGACACTAAATCTATATAAACAAAGCCATAAATGAGTCCAAATCTCGGACTCATCAGTTTTGGCTTGAGTATGTGACGTTCTTAGGCCACATTATTTTCGGCCATGGGATTTGAGTTGATACTCAGAAAATAGAGGTAGTAAAGAACTGGCCTAGGCCCACATCCCCAACTGATATTAGGAGTTTCTTGGGGTTGGTTGGATATTATAGAAGGTTCGTCGAGGGGTTCTCATCTATTTCATCCCTTTTGAAAAAGTTGACTCAAAAAACTGTGAAGTTTCAATTGTACGAAGCTTGTGAGAAAAGTTTTCAGGAATTGAAAACTAGGTTGACTACAGCCCAGTGTTGACCTTACCAGAAGGTACGCAAAGTTTTGTTGTGTATTGTGATGCGTCCAGGGTTGGACTGGGTTGTGTGTTAATGCAGAATGGCAAGGTTATAGCTTATGCCTCCAGACAACTTAAGATTCACGAGAGAAATTACCCAACCCATGATCTAGAGTTGGTTGTTGCAGTGTTTGCTTTGAAAATATGGCGTCACTATCTTTATGGTGTTCATATTGATAAGTTCACCGATCGTAAGAATCTTCAGTATGTACTCAGTCAGAAAGAGCTTAATCTTAGACATAGGAGGTGCTTAGAGTTACTCAAGAATTATGATATGAGTATTCTAAATCACCCAGGTAAGGCTAATGTTGTTGATGATGCTTTGAGCAGGTTATCTATGGGTAGTACTTCCCATGTTGAGGAAGATAAGAAAGAGTTAGCAAAATATGTGTAGAGGCTTGCATACTTGGGAGTCCGTTTGTTGGATTCCAATGAAGGTGGAGTAGTGGTGATGAATGTAGCTGAATCAGTGTTAGTGTTTGAAGTGAAAGAGAAACAAGACCTAGACCCTATTTTTCTTGAATTGAAGGCAAATGTTCATAAGCAAAAAGTGATGGCTTTTGAACAAGGGGGGATGGTGTATTGAGGTATCAAGGTAAGTTGTGTGTACCAAGGGTGGGTGAACTCCAAGAGAGGATCATGGAGGAAGCTTATAGCTCCAGATATTTTATCCATCCGGGTACCACATATATGTATCTCGACTTGAGAGAAGTCTATTTGTGGAGTAGTATGAAGAAGTGTATTGCAGAGTTTGTAACTAAGTGCCCGAATTGCCAACAAGTTAAGGTAGAGCACCAAAGGCCCGGTGGTATGGCTCAGAATATAAAGATTCTGGAATAGATGTGGAAGATAATCAATATGGACTTTATTATTGGTTTGTTGCGGTCTCGCAAGCCTCATGATTATATTTTGGTGATTGTAGATCGAATGACCAAATCAACCCACTTTTTGCCGGTAAAGACTACCCATTTAGTAGAGGATTATGCCAAGTTATATCCTCAAGAGATAGTTATACTTCATAGAGTTCCAATGTCGATTATTTCAAATAGAGGTGCACAATTTTGTAAGTCATTCCAGAAAGGTTTGGGTTCAAAGGTGAACTTGAGTACTGTTTTTCATCCTCAGACTGATGGTCAAACAGAGCGCACCCTTCAGAATTTAGAAGACATATTGAGAGGTTGTGTGATTTATTTCAAAGGTAATTGTGATGATCACTTACCTCTCATTGAGTTTGCTTATAAGAATATTTACCACTCTAGCATCCAAATGGCTCCTTATGAAGTTCTCTATGGGAGAAGATACAGATCTCTTATTGGATGGTTTGAGGTTGGTGAAAAAGGGTTGATAGGACCACACTTAGTTCATCAAGCTATGGATAAAGTGAAGATCATTCAAGAGAGGTTGAAAACAGCGCAGAGTAAGAGAGGTTGAAAACAACGCAAAATTGTCAGAAATCCTATATTGATGTTAAGAGAAGAGACTTAGAGTTTGAAGTAGATGATTGGGTGTACTTGAAGGTTTCACCTAAGAAGGGGTGTTATGAGATTTGGTAAGAAAAGGGAGCTTAGTCCCTGGTAATTGGTCGTTACATGATATCCAAGAGGATTGGTAATGTAGCTTATGAGTTGGAGCTACCACAAGAGTTAGCAGCAGTCCATCCGGTATTCCATATTTCGATGTTGAAGAAGTGTATAAGCGATCCTTCACATATTATACCTATTGAAAATATTGGTATTAAGGACAACCTATCTTATGAGGAGATTCTTGTTCAAATTCTAGATCGTCAGGTTCGCAAGTTGAGAACCAAGGAGGTTACGTTTGTCACGCCCTGAACCTACCCCGAGGACGTGAACACGGGACCTAGGATCACGAGTGACCCCAAGCTAACCATGTTGGCATATCATAAGCATACTGAATAAACTGAAGTAAAGAAATAATGTGCGGAAGCTAAATCATCATGTAAACTGAAATGATGGGGAATACCTATAAACTATCTAAATAAATGAAAACACTAAGAGTTTAACAACAACTGAAAAGTCAAACACAAATGCTAAAGCTGGAACTAACTATGTCTGAAATAAAGCCTCTACTGACTAGAAATGATGGGACATGCCCCAGCTAGATCTAACAAATACTGAAAAACTAAAGACTAAAAGCAAAGGAAGATAATCATGTAAATTTTCCTCGAAGAATAAGGACTCACCACTGATGTTGTTGGACTGAAGAACGGGAACCGATCTATGAGTGATTTGAAAGCTGAGAACCTGAACCTACATCACGAGAAGATGTAGCGCAGAGTATGCGTCACTACTTGAAAGGTACTGAGCATGCATGATGGATTAAAGCTGAACAATAATCATAACTGAACCAAAGCATAAATCTGAGCAATGATAAGAGATAAGCATGATACTAAACTGAGAATACTGAACATGAAATAACTGAATGCAATGACCATGCTCACAACATGCTGAGACTGAATACTAAATTGTGACTGATAACGTGGTCAATGCAATAGAATATGACTGAACTGTGGGAGCTAGTAATAACCGACATAAAACCACATGAGCTAAATGTGGAGTCTTATGTATACTCTCCATCGAGAGGACCCAATATACCCTGCCAGAGGTATATAGGCATGTCTGGCGTGATCACTACAATGTAATGCCCAATAGAGGGGACTTAAGCTACAAGGCACGTAGTTCTGGGAATTGAGGGTCAGTGTCCACTCGATATTAAGCTACTCCCAATTGATTATGTAATTAACAAGTTATGACAGAATTTCTGTAATACTGGATAACTCAAAATACTGACATGCAAACTGAGAATGCAATATTAGTATACTGATAATGAAACATTTGAAAACTGAGGCATGTATATATATATTTGAAATAACTGGCGTAGCATGTGTAATTCATGAACTAGAAGAACTACATAACTAAGGTTCTGAGTTTATGAAAGAATCTACACAAAACGATACTGAATTCTTGACAATCTGATTTGGATCATTCTAACAACTAAAACCCAACAATTTCTAACATTCAAGAAACCCTAGGTCTAGATAATATTAAGGGAATCAAGATTCTGACTGAAATCTAGGGACCTAATGGGTGAAAGGAACCCACTAGTAAATCCCACATACCTGGTGACGAATTCCACGGAGAAATCTTTCGATTTAATGCTGGAACTGATGAAAACCTTGCTGTGTTTTGGAACTAGAGCTGGTTGACTTATTCTCCTCAATTTCTCTAGTTTGATTGATTATTTGAGAATGAAAAAGACTAGGGTAGGTTCTAATTTGTTTACTAGGCTAAAATTGATCAAAACCACGTAGTTTAGGGGTCCAACGCATAAGGAAATGACCAAACAACCCCTGACTTAAAATTTGTGGGGGTCACTAACGAACCGTGGATGGACCGATGGACCGTGCTGGTCAACCGTCATTCGACGTCTGGGGATGAAAATCTTGGGTCTGACCTACAGCCCTAGACCACGGACAGTGGTCTGACCTACGATCCGTAGGTCCTGGCGTATGTCTGGACTTAGACGAATTTTCTGAGTCTTTCTAGGGAGGGCTGCAGGTGGCCATCCACTGACCACTTGCATGAGTCGTGGGTCACCCTACGGTCCGTGGGTGGAAACTGTGGGTTGCACCTGCAACTTCTTGAAATCTGGATTTTGGTAGTTCTAGCATACGGGGTGTTACATTATCTCCCCCTTGGGAACATTCATCCTCGAATGAAGACTAAACTAGCTGAATAGGGAGGGAAAGAGCTGCAAACCCTATCACTAAGTACTAGAAACTGATTTCTAACTGAACTACGTTCCAAGAACATGTAAAAACGCTGAAAATGTAAATAAAACTGAAGGAACATGATACGAAGACTGAATTTGCGCATGAATGACTGAAAAATTGAAGAGGAACTATTACCTCAAGATGGAATGGAATCGGAAAGAAAGAGATGAGGATTGTAACATCTCACTAATTGAAGGAACTAAAAAGAACTTAAAATTAGGAAATAGTCATTTTTTGGAAGACTATAAAAATCTGGAAAATTTGTTAAGTGTGTTAAGTTGAGTTATTGGTCAACTTCAAACAACCATAACTCCTATATCAGGATGATTTCGGTATATTTCCAGATATCGTACGAAATATCTTGGAATAATCTTTCCAACGCCGCTAAGTTTGCGCGATTCCGAGTTCGTATGAGTGAGATATACCCATTGGAAGTTGGGTTGTTCAATTAAGGGAAGTCTAATCCGGGTTTCTGATGGGCATTATGGTCTTTTCCATACCCCATGACTTAATTTCTATTTTTGGTAATTAATTGAGGTAAAAACTGATAGGATTCAGTTTACGCTTTTACCATATTGATTTAGGGTTTTAGAGGAGAAAAAGAAGAGGAGATGGAGCAAGAATCGTCAACATCTACAAGAATCACTTGTGGATTTCATCAAGGGGTGATCTCTATGAGGTATGTGATTTCACTTAGTGTTGGGTTCCTTCACCCACGTGCCAAACATGTTTAATTCAGTGTGAATTCGTCCTAAAAAGTTGAAAGTTTGAATGTTCTTGATGTGTGTTCTTGAATTTACTTTTGTTCTTAAATTGGGATGAGATTGAGGAGTTTCTTGAGATTGTAGAGCTGATTATTAGAGTTGTTTGAGTTAGATTCTTGGGTATATGTTGTGGGTACCTGAATCTAAAGAGATATGGAGAAAAATAATCGAATTTAGGTGAATTGGGGCTGAAAAACGAAGAAGGAAAAAGTAGGGAAAATCTGGTGCCCCAGGCCGCGTCGCGAACCTGGCCCCCAGTTTCGCAAAATTAATCCTCGTGTCGCAGAGTGGTCACGGACCGTTCTGCCTCAACAATTATTTTCGCGACCAAAAATTTAAATACACCTCCGCTTCGCGGACCAACTTTCAGGTAGTGATTTCTTGATCTTTTCTCATGTTTAACTATCTAAAAACACTCCTAAACATCATGAGATCTTTCCTATCACAAATCACAATCCTTGAATCCATAATTCAATTCAAGGAAATTTAAGAGTCAAGTCAAGAGAAGTTAAGAGTCAAGTCAAGAAAAGTTAAGAGCCAAGTCAAGAGAAGTTCATAGAGTCTTCCAAAAGTCTTTTACAAATGATTTAACTTTGTTTTAAGACTTTAGTTTTGAGATGAGTAAAGAGTAAAGTTTGAAGTTCATTTCTTCAAAAGAGTATATTGGGACTATGTATTCCCAAAGAGTAAAATGTTTTCACATTTAAAGAAGAAAGGAAACTTTGATTTCCAACAGAGCCTTTGAGCTAGTTTTCTGTTAAAGAGAAAATGTTTTCACATTTAAAGAAGGAAGGAAACCTTGATCTCCAAAAGAGCCTTTGAGCTAGTTTTCAGATAAAGAGTAAATGTTTTCTCATTTGAGAAAGAAAGGGAACATCGATTCCAAGAGAGCTTTTAAGTTAAGTTTTGAGTAATTATCTCAAACCAAAGAAAGAAGTTATTGTCTTAAACATATGAGCTAGTATATTTTCAGAGTAGTATTGACCACCGATATGGGAGAGAGTTCATATAACTCACAGCCCCCATAAACCATGTAGCCATCATGGGTAGAAAGGATCATACTTTTTAGATGACTCCTTAAGTGCTTTTTAGCATAGACTAGTGGATCCATTTAGTTAAGGCGTTCTATATGTTGGCAAATTATAGGACAGTTCTGGCAGCGTGGGCAAGACGTTGTGTCACCACTTCGGCTCATAGTGGTGGTTGTCAGTTAGAGAAACTCCTACAGAAACTATATTACTTTCTTACATAAGTAAAGTTGAGTATGTTATTGCATTTTCTTTAACGAACTAAGTTGTTTTCTAATGTTTTAAAGGCTTTCTATATATTGCATGTGCTTTATTGCTTTATATTGAGTTAAGTTGTCTTTGAGTTGAGTAAAGCCAAGGTAAGTGTTCCTTTCAGATTCTTTTCAAGCCTATGTTATGTTTCGCATTCCAACTCGCATACTCGTACACTCAATATACTGATGTCATTTGTCCTGCATCTTATTATGATGCAGACACAAGTAACCAAGATCATCATCCAGCGCCTCGTTGATCGAGTTGAGCATTCAGAGTCAGCTGGTGAGCCTCATTGCTTTACGGAGGGGTCCGTTGTTATCATTTGCTTTTTAGTATTTCATTTGTTAGGATGATCGGGGGTCTTATCCCAACATCCATCACAGTTGTTTTAGAGGCTTCATAGACAGTCAGATGTTAGTTCTTTAGTCTTTTCATTTCATTAACTTATGTTGAGACTTGAGTTTGCCTTATTGGCTAGTTGAATATTTTCTTTATGATATTCTATGTTTTGTTAAGGTTTATCTTGTTGAGTTAAGTCTTCCGTTGAGTTAGTAAGTTAGGCCAAGGGTTCTCCTGGGGCCAGCAATGGTTCTCGAGTGCCAGTCCTGCCCAGAGTGTAGGCTCGGGGTGTGACAAACTTGGTATCAGAGTACAGAGTTCAAGAGTCCTAGGTAGTTTATGAAGTCGTGTCTGTAGAGTCCTAGTTATCGGTGTGAAGCGCGCCACATCTATAATTAGGAGGATGCAATATTTAGGAATTCTTTCACTTCTTATATACTCATTTCATGTGATAGAGTGTATCTCTATAAAAGTCTTTTTCTTACTCGTGCTTACGAGTAACCGATTGTAAGCTGGCATATGGTTGAGAGTGCCTTTGTAAGGTGTTTCTTTCCTCATGAGCTAAGAGAAGCAAAGAGATGGTTTCTCACATGAGGAGCAGGATGAGTTTATTCGTTGTTGGGTTGACTCGTCTGTCAAGTAAGGAAAGTAAGGCAACCATGCTAATAGGTTATATGGGCATAGCAAGGCTGATGATCCATGTGCAACGAGTTGAGGAGGACGAGCTGAAGGATAGAGAAGAGCTTAAGAATAAGAGGGCTAAGACATCAGGGAATGAATTCAGGCAGCAAAAGAGTAATGTGAACAGTTCTTCTTTCCAACATAAGCAGAAAGGACCTGCTCCATCATCTGCTAGTGCACCTGCACCAAGGAACAAATGTGAATACAATAGTCAGAATTCTCAGAACATCAGAGCTAGACCTACGCATTCACAAGGTAGTAAGGCGCAAGGGGGTACTAAGACTCTTGCATGTGTTAAGTGTGGCAGGAGCCACTTGGGGGTGTGTCATGATGGCTCACTGGTTGGTTCAAGTGTGGCCAGAATGGTCATTTTATGAGAGAGTGTCCTAAGAACAGGCAGAGTAATGGTAATGGAGGCAATAGAGCCCAGTCTTCTTCAGTTGCTCCATCAGACAGAGTTGCATCTCGAGGAGCTACTTCAGGGGCAGACGGAGGAGGAAACCATTTTTATGCCATCACCAATTGCCAAGAGCTAGAGGATTTGCCAGATGTTGTCACTGATTTGATCCAAGTCTTCAATTTTGATGTTCTTCCTGAGCAACTTCTTGAGCCCTTCAGTGTTTCTACACCGGTTAGTGAGTCTATTCTAGTTGAGAGAGTCTATTGTGATTATACCATTTCCGCCAATCACAAGAGTACCATGGCTGACTTAGTTGAGTTAGATATGGTAGATTTTGATGTCATTCGAGGTATGGACTGGCTTTATGCCTGTTATGCATCAATAGATTGTAGAACTCGAGTAGTCAAGTTCTAGTTTCCAGTGAACTAGTTATAGAGTGGAAGAGTAATTTAGCAGTGCCTAAGGGTCATTTTATTGTGTACCTTAAGGCAAGAAAGTTAGTTTCCAAGGGGTGTGTTTATCACTTGGTCTGAGTTAATGACTCTAGTATTGAGAGTCCTCCTATTCAATCAGTTTCGATAGTAAAAGAGTTTCCAGAAGTTTTTTCCAAATAATCTTCTCAAAGTCCCTCTTGAGAGAGAAATAGACTTCGATATAGATATTTTTTCCGATACTCGTCCAATATCTATTCTGCCATAGAGAATGGCACCAGCAGAGTTAAAAGAGTTGAAAGAACAATTGAAAGTAAGGGAATGTGATATTCCTAAGACAACATTCAGGACCCGTTATGGTCATTATGAGTTCTTAGTTATGTCCTTTGATTTGACCAATGCACCTGCAGCATTTATGGACCTTATGAATAGAGTATTCAAACCTTATTTAGATATGTTTGTTATCGTATTCATTGATGACATACTAATCTATTCAAGGAATGAAGAAGATTATGCTAGTCATCTCAGAATAGTTTTCCAAACTCTAAAGGATAGAGAGTTGAATGTCAAGTTCTCTAAGTGTGAGTTTTGACTTGAGTCAGTGGCATTCTTAGGCCACATTGTGTCTGGAGAGGGAATTAAAGTTGATACTCAGAAAATTAAGGCAGTGCAGAATTGGCCTAGGCCCACATCTCCAACTAACATTTATGAGTTTCTTGGGTTTGGCTGGCTATTATAGAATGTTCGTAGAGGGGGTTCTCGTCTATTTCATCCCCTTTGACCAAGTTAACTCAGAAAATAGTGAAATTTCAATGTTCTGAAGCTTGTGAGAAAAGCTTTTAGGAATTGAAAAAAAAAAAGTTGACTACTGCCCCAGTATTGACCTTACCAGAAAGTACTCAAGGTTTTGTCACATATAGTGATACATCCAGAGTTTGTTTGGGTTGTGTGTTAATGCAGAATGGTAAAGTTATAGCTTATGCCTTCAGACAACTTAAGGTTCACGAGAAGAACTACCCAACCCATGATCTAGAGTTGGTTGCCGCAGTATTTTCTTTGAAAATATGGTGTCATTATCTTTATGGTTTTCATGTGGATGTGTTCATCAATCACAAGAGTCTTCAGTATGTGTTTATTCAGAAAGAGCTTAACCTTAGACAAAGGAGGTGGTTAGAGTTACCCAAGGATTATTACATTAGTATTTTGTATCACCCAGGTAAGGCTAATGTTGTTGCTGATGTCTTGAGTAGATTGTCTATGGGTAGTACCGCCCATTTTGAGGAAGATAAGAAAAAGTTAGCAAAAGATGTGCATAGACTTGCACGATTAGGAGTTCGACTAATGGATTCCATAGAAGGAGGAGTAGTGGTGATGAATGGGGCTGAATCATCATTAGTGTGGGAAGTAAAATAGAAGCAAGACCAAGATCCTTTATTACTTGAATTAAAGGTAAGTGTTCATAAGCAAAAAGTGATGGCTTTTGAACAAGGGGGAGATAGTGTTTTGAGGTATCAAGGTAGATTGTGTGATTGATTTCAAGGGTAATTGGGATGATCACCTACCTCTCATTGAGTTTGCTTACAACAATTGTTATCATTCTAACATCCAGATGGCTCCTTACGAAGCTCTTTATGGGAAAAGATACAGATCTCCTATTGGATGGTTTGAAGTTGGTGAATCTAGGTCAATAGGACCAGACTTAGTTCGTCAAGCTATGGAGAAAGTGAGAGTTATTCAAGAGAGATTGAAAACAGCCAAGAGTCGTCAGAAATCCTACACTTATGTTAGGAGAAGGGAGTTAGATTTTGAAGTAGATGATTGGGTACACTTGAAAGTTTCACCCATGAAGGGTGTTATGAGGTTTGGTAAGAAGGGGATGCTTAGTCCCCGGTATATTGGCCCTTACACAATATCGAGAAGGGTTAGTAGTGTAGCTTATGAGTTAGAGCTACCACAAGAGTTAGCAGCAGTTCATCCGATATTTCACATTTCCATGTTGAAGAAGTGCATGGGAGATCCTTCACTTATCATACCAAATGAAGATACTAGTATCAAGGATAGCTTATATTATGAGGAGATTCCGGTTCAAATTCTAGATCGTCAAGTTCGCAAGTTGAGGACTAAGGAAGTAGCATCAATCAAATTTCTTTGGAGGAACCAATTTATTGAGGAAGCTACTTGGGTAGCTGAGGAGGATATGAAGAAGAGATATCCACGTCTTTGAAATCGGAGAAATTCCAGATCAAGATACTAATCCTTTTCTTGGTATTTATTTATAAGTTGGCATGTTGTTTTTTCATTTTGATTGTTGGGTGTTTGAACTGAATCTTGGAAGTACACCCTTAGCCTAGTAAGAGTAATTTCATTTGAGGACAAATTTTCCCAAGGGGGAGATATTGTAACATCTCGCTAATTGAAGGAACTAGAAAGAGGTTAAAATTTGGAAATAGTCATTTTTGGAAAGACTAAAAATCTGGAAAATTTGTTAAGTGTGTTAAATTGAGTTTTTGGTCAACTTCAAACAACCATAATTCCTATATCAGGATGATTTAGGTGTGTTTCCAGATATCTTAGGAAAGATCTTGGAATAATCTTTCCAACGCCACCGAATTTGTGCGATTCCGAGTTCGTATGAGTGAGATATGCCCATTGGAAGTTGGGTTGTTCAATTAAGGAAAGTCTAATCCGGATTTTTGAAGGGCATTATGGTCTTTTCCATACCCCATGACTTAATTTCATTTTTTGGTAATTAATTGGGGTCTAAACTGATAGGATTTAGTTTACGCTTTAACCATATTGAGTTAGGGTTTTAGATAAGAGAAAAAGAAGAGGAGAAGGAGCAAGAATTGTCAAGATCTTCAAGAATGGCTTGTCGATTTCGTCAGAGGGTGATCCCTACGAGGTATGTGAGTTCACACAGCGTTGGGATGAGATTGAGGAGTTTCTTGAGATTGTAGAATTGATTATTAGAGTTGTTTGATTTCGATTCTTGGGTATATGTTGTGGGCACCTGAATCTAAAGAGATATGGAGAAAAATAATCGAATTTAGGCGAATTTGTGTTGAAAAATGAAGAAGAAAAATTCGAGCAAATCTGGTGCCCCAGGCCGCGTCACGGACCTGCCCCCTAGTTTCGCAAAATTAAACCTCACGTTGTAGAGCAGTCACAGACCGTTCTGCTTCAAAAATTATTTTCACGACCAAAAATTTAAATAAACCTCTGTGTCACGGACCAGCTTTCAGGCAGTGATTTCTTGATGTTTAGGAGTGTTTTTTTTCTCGTGTTTAACTATCTAAAAACACTCCTAAACATCATGAGATCTTTCCTATCACAAATCACAATCCTTGAATACATAATTCAATTCAAGGAAAGTTAGGAGTCAAGTCAAGAGAAGTTAAGAGTCAAGTCAAGAAAAGTTAAGAGTTAAGTCAAGCGAAGTTAAGAGCTAAGTCAAGAGAAGTTCATAAAGTATTCCAAAAGTCTTTTACAAATGATTTAACTTTGTTTTAAGACTTGAGTTTTGAGATAAGTAAAGAGTAAAGTTTGAAGTTCATTTCTTCAAAAGAGTATATTGGGACTATGTATTCCCATTGAGTAAAATGTTTTCACATTTAAAGAATAAAGGAAACCGTGATTTCCAAAAGAGCCTTTGAGCTAGTTTTCAGTAAAAGAGTAAATTTTTTCACATTTAAAGAAGAAAGGAAACCTTGATTTCCAAAAGAGTCTTTGAGCTAGTTTTCAGATAAAGAGTAAATGTTTTCACATTTGAGCAAGAAAGGGAACATCGATTCCATGAGAGCTTTTAAGCTAAGTTTTGAGTAATTATCTCAAACCAAAGAAAGAATTTATGTTTTTAAACATATGAGCAAGTATATTTTGGGAGTAGTATTGAGCACCGATATGGGGGAGAGTTCAGATAACTCACATCTCCCATAAACCATGTAGCCATCATAGGTAGAAAGGATCATACTTTTTAGATGACTCATTAAGTGCTTTTTAGCATTGATTAGTGGATCCACTTAGTTAAGGTGTTCTATATGACGACAAAGTATAGGACAGTTCTGGCAGTGTTGGCAAGACGTTGTATCACCACTTCGACTCATAGTGGTGGTTGTCGATTAGAGAAACTCCCACAGAAACTATATTACTTTCTTATATGAGTAAAGTTTAGTTTGTTATTGCATTTTCTTTAACGAACTAAGTTGTTTTCTATTGTTTTAAAGGCTTTCTATATATTGCATGTGTTTTATTGTTTTATATTGAGTTAAGTTGTCTTTGAGTTGAGTAAAGCCAAGGTAAGTGTTCCTTTCAGATTCTTTTCAAGCCTATGTTATGTTTCGCATTCCAACTCGCATACTCATACATTCAATGTACTGATGTCATTTGGCATGTATCTTATTATGATGCAGACACAGGTAACCAGGATCATCATCCAGCGCCTCATTGATCTAGTTGAGCATTCAGAGTCAGTTGGTGAGCCTCCTTGCTTTCCGGAGGGCTCTTTGTTATCATTTGCTTTTTAGTATATCATTTGTTAGGATGATCGGGGGCCTTGTCCCGACATCCATCTCAATTGTTTTAGAGGCTTCATAGACAGTCAATGTTAGTTCTCTAGTCTTTTCATTTCATTATCTTATGTTGAGAGTTGAGTTTGCCTTATTGGCTAGTTGAATGTTTTCTTTATAACATTCTAAGTTTTGTTTGGGTTGATCTTGGTGAGTTAAGTCTTTCACTGAGTAAGTAAGTCAAGCCAAGGGTTCTCTTGGGGACAACAATGGTTCTCGAGTGCCATTCCCACCCAGGGTGTAGGCTCGAGGCGTGACAAGGATACTTGCCTTTCATGGCTGCTTTTGCTTCCCAAGTAGCTCCCTCTACGGACTGACTCCTCCACAAAACCATAATTGAAGCGACTTCCTTGTTTCTCAACCTTCTAACCTGACGATCAAGAATCTCAACTGGCACATCCTCATAAGTGAGACTATCCTTCACAGCCACACTTTCTAATGGTGCAATAGATGTTGGATCACCCACACACTTCTTCAGTAGCGAAATGTGGAAAACCAGATGCGCTGCTGCTAGTTCTGTTGGTAACTCTAACTCATAAGCCACTTTACCAACTCTTTTCAAGATCTTGTAAGGTCCTACATATCTAGGACTGAGCTTCCCTTTCTTGCCAAATCTCATCACCCCCTTTATCGGTGACACTTTCAGGAAAACCCAATCATCAACTTGGAACTCTAATTCCCTTCTCCTTATATCTGCATAAGACTTCTAGCGACTATGGGCTATCTTAATTCCATCTCTAATGAGTTGAACTTTCTCCATAGCATCATGAACTAAGTCTGGCCCTATCAAGGCTGCTTTACCTACTTCAAACCAACCAACTAGAGATCAACATCTACGCCCATATAATGCCTCAAAAGGGGTCATTTGGAAGAAGAAGTTGATCATCCCAACTACCCTTGAAATCGATCACGCAAGCTCTCAATATGTCCTATAAGGTCTGAATGGTATGCTCTACCTGACCATCCGTCTGTAGATGAAATGTTGTGCTAAGATTAACCTGAGTATCAAGACCTTCTAAAATGACTTCCAGAAATGAGAGGTAAACTAGGGACCTTTATCTGAGATGATAGACAAAGGAACCCCATGCAACCTGACTATCTCATTAATGTAAAGCTTGGCATAGTCTTCCGCCGAATTTGCAGTCTTAACAGCCAAAAATCATGCATGCTTAGTAACTCTATCAATTATCACCCAAATGGAGTCATGATGTCTGCGAGTACGAGGAAAACCTGTAATGAAGTCCATGTTGATCACTTCCCACTTCCAAGTAGGAATGTTAATCCCTTGAGTCATACCTCGTGGTTTATGATGTTCTACCTTCACTTGCTGGCAATTAGGGCACTTAGCCACAAAATCTGCTATATCCCTTTTCATACCATTCCACCAAAAGACTTCATGCAAATCACGATACATCTTAGTGGCACCTGGATGAATAGAATACCTGGAGTTATGGGATTCTGCAAGAATTTGTTGTCTCAACTCACCCACTTTAAGAACACATAAACGACACTGATAGTGAAGCACACAATCTCCCGCTTTATAGAAAACCTCAACTCTCTGCTAATGGACTGCACCATTTAGTTGAAGCAATATCATATCACTGTCCTGCTTTTCCTTAACCTCCGCTACTAATGAAGATTCTGGCCTATTCTAAACTATTACACTACCATCTGATATGCTCATAAGACGAACTCCTAAGCGAGCAAGCATGTGAACATCCTTTGCTTGTTCCTTTATTTCTTCATCAACATGTGCTACACTGCCCATAGATAGTCTACTAAGAGCATTTTCTACTACAATGACCTTACCAGGATGGTAAGGCACACTCATATCATAATCCTTGAGGAACTCAAGCCATCTCCTCTAGCGAAGATTCAACTCTTTCTGGGTGAACACATATTAAAGGCTCTTATGGTCTGTGAAAAATTCTACATGAACACCATACAAGTAATGTCTCCAAATCGTAAGTGCAAACACCACTGCTGCAAGCTCGAGGTCATGAGTTGGATAGTTTTTCTCATGCACCTTAAGTTGTCTAGAAGCATAAGTTATAACATTACCTCGTTGCATCAACACACAACCTAGGTCGACTCTGGATGCATCACAACAGATAACATAGTCGTCTGAACCCTCTGGTAGAGTCAAAACAGGAGTTGTAGTTAATCTAGTTTTCAGTTCTGTGAAGCTCTTCTCACAATAATATGACCACAGAAACTTAACCTTTTTCTTAGTTAACTTAGTCAATGGAGAAGCTATGGACGAAAATCCTTCCACGAACCTTCTGTAATAATCGGCCAAACCCAAGAAGCTTCTGATATCTATGTGAAAGGTAGGTCTAGGCCATTGTTTCACTGCTTTTATTTTTTGAGAATCCACTTGGATCCCTTCGCTCGACACAATATGACCAAGGAAAGCAACAAATTGCAACCAAAACTCACATTTGCTAAACTTAGTGAATAATTGGCGATCTTTGAGAGTTTGTAGGATAGCCCTCAAATGATTCGCATGTTCTTCCTCATTCCTAGAATAAATAAGGATATCATCAATAAAGACGATAACGAACAAGTCCAAATACTGCTTGAACACTCTGTTCATCAAATCCATGAAAGATGCAGGAGAATTGGTTAGTCCAAGTGACAAAACTACAAATTCATAATGACCATACCGAGTTCTGAAGGCTGTTTTTGGGATGTAACCATCTCTGACTCTAAGTTAATGATAACCGGATCTGAGGTCTATCTTCAATAAACGACTAGCACCTTGAAGTTAGTCAAACAAGTCATCTATCATGGGGATAGGATACTTATTCTTGAGTGTGACCTTGTTCAACTGCCTATAATCAATGCACATCCTGAGAGAACCATCTTTCTTCTTCACGAACAACATTGGTGCACACCATGGGGAAATACTAGGTCTGATGAAGCCCTTATCTAGAAGGTCTTTCAACTGCTCTTTCAATTCCTTAACCTCACTGGAGTTATTCTGTAAGGAGGAATAGAAATAGATTGGGTATCTGGAAGGAGATCCATTCCAAAGTTGATTTCCCTCTCGGGAGGAACTCCAAGAAGATCTTCTAGAAACACTTCTGGAAACTCATTAACTACTGGCACTGACTCAAGAGTTGGGGTTTCGAAGCTTGATTCCTTAACCCGAACTAGATAATAAAGATAACCCTTAGAGATCATCTTTTTGGCCTTAAGGTAAGAAATGAATCGACCCATAGGCGTTAAGCTACTACCTTTCCATTCTAAGATTGGTTCGTCTGGAAACTGAAAATGAACAATCCTAGTTCTACAATCGACTGAGGCATAACAGGAATATAATCAATCCATGCCTAAAATGATATCAAAGTCTACCATTTATAACTTCACAAGATCTGCTGAGCTAAATTTCTGAGAGATTGTGACAGGGCAATTTTTGTATACCCGTCTAGCTATATTTGGGTCACCGACTAGAGTAGAGACTGAGAAGGGTTCTGAGAGAGTTTCTCAACTAACATTGAAGTTAACTGTTATATAGGGAGTTACAAATAAAAGAGTAGCCCATGGATCTAACAAAGCATAAGCATCTAAGTTAAAGACTCGTAACGTACCAGTGACCACATCAGGAGAATCTTCCTAATCACAGTGAGACTGAAGAGCATACAACCTATTTTGGCGCTGACCGCCACCTGTACCAGATATGTTACCCTGCTGAGTTGGGCGACCTGCTGGTGCTACTGAAGTTGTGGACTAAGTTCTACCATTATTTCCCCCTTGACCCAATCTAGTAAAAGGACAATCTCTCAACCTGGTGACCAGACTGACCACACCCAAATCATCATTCCTTTTCTGCAAGACACTCGTCTGAATGGTTCTTACCACACTTTGGACAAGTTGGGTAGGTTCTGGTGCCTGAAACACTCCCCTGAGAGTTAGAGCCTAATGCATTACCTTTCTGATCATGTTGAAACTTGGAGGATGGAACACTAGCTGATGAATGTGCTGGAGCTGAAGACTTTTACTGAAACTGCGAGCGATTTCCACCACCCGATTTCTGTTAAGAATACTCATAGTTGCCTGTACTAGCCTTCTTATTTTCCTTAGCCTGTTCCCTAAGCTTATCTCCCTCAAACTGCTGAGCATTAGTCATGAGCCTAGAGATGTTCATATTTTCCTACAACATAGCATTCTTACACTCTGTTTTCACTAAGTTGGATACCCCATATAGAAACTTGTTCATTTGGGCCCTGGAATCGACAATTGTGAGGAGCATACCTGGAGAGTTAGGTGAACTTGAGTCCATACTCTTGGACTGTCATGTTACCTTACCTCAAATTCATGAACTCCTGAGTTTTCGCCTCCCTCAACCCTCTTGGGAAGAACCTGTCCAGAAAAGTCTCACTAAAGCATTCCTAAGTGATAGAAGCTGCATCTGTACCGATGTTCTCTTTCCATTGAGTATACCATATATGAGCTACATCCTTAAGCTGATAGGATGCCAACTCTACCCTATCATTTCCAGTCACTTGCATCACTTCAAAGATATTTTTGACCTCATCTAAGAAGTTATGGGGATCCTTACCAATCTGTGATCCTAAGAACTCTAGCGGATTCATTCTAACAAAATCACGAACCCTGGCTACCACTGATCCACCACTAGCATTTGCAAGAACTGGAACCTACTGGTTGTTCTGATTAGTCACACTCTGAGCCAAAAGTTGAATGGCGTTCTGAAACTCGGCATTCGAAACTTCCTGATATGGGACCGGAGGAGCTGCGTTAGCGTTGCGTGCATTCGCATTCCTTCCATAAGCTCTAAGATGAGGCATGATCCAAAAGCGCATAACATCGAGTTAAAAATGAGGAATTAGATCATACCTTACGCACGATAGGAGTAACAAGAAATTGAACTTTCCTAAAACACTTCATAGCCTCCCTCTCATAAGATGTGGTGCATTTCACACCCATGAATAGGATTCTACTTAGTGCGGCTTGTCAGACATCCTAGGACTCTTGAACCTAATGATTTGATACCAAGTTTGTCACCCCCCGAGGCTACCCTCGGGACGCGGACATAGGCCCTAGGATCACGAGTGACCCCAAGCTAAGCCTCTGGCATATCATAAGCATACTGAATAAACTGAAGTAAAGAAATACTGTGCGGAAGCTAAATCATCATGTAAACTGAAATGATGGGGAATACCCATAAACTATCTGAATAAATGAAAACACTGAGAGTTTAACAACAAAGTCAAACTCAAATACAAAAGCTGAAACTAACTATGTCTGAAATACAGCCTCTACTAACTAGAAATGATGGGACATGCCCCAGCTAGATCTAGAAAATACTGAAAAACTAAAGACTAAAAGCAAAGGAAGATAATCATGTCAATAGTCCTCAAATAATGAGGACTCACCACTGATGTTGCTGAACTGAAGATCGGGAACCGATCTATGCGTGATTTGTGTCGCGCCCCGAGCCTACACCCTGGGTGGGACCGGCACTCGAAGACCATTGCTGGCCCCAAGCGAACCCTTAGCCTGGCTTACTTAACTTAGTGGAAGACAATATTCATACTTATAATGATCAATAAGACTTAACTGAACTGAATAATAAAATAACTAAGAATGTTTAAAGGTTAAATATTAAACTTGGCCAAAAGTGGCAACTCAAGACTTAACAATAAGAAGTGATAATAAAAAGAGTCAAAGGACTAACATCTGGCTGTCTATGAAGCCTCTAAAACAACTGAGATGGATGTTGGGACAAACCCCACAACATCCTAATGAACTAGATAGAAAGCAATGAAAATAGATCCTCCGGAATGCAAGAAGACTCACCGACTGACTCTGAACTGCTCACTGGATCAACGGTGCACTGGAATGCCGATCCTAGTTACCTGTGTCTACATCATAAGACGATGCAGGCCAACTAGCATCAGTACATTTAATGTACGAGTATGCGAGTTGGAATACTAAAACAACATAGGCTTGAAAGGGAATCTGAAAGAAAAACTTACCTTGGCTCTTCTCAACTCATGAATACTTAACTGGACTCATTTCAATATAAAGCAGTTTAAAACAAGTGCAATATAAAGAAAAGTTTTTTAAAAATATGATGTCAACTCTGTGTATATACAAGGATACAACATAACTCTAAAATGTATGTAAAAATACAATAAACTGATGTATATAAAAATACAATAACTTCTATGGGAGTTTCTCTAACCAACAACCATCACATAAGAGCTATAGTGATGATACAGCGATCTACCTCACGCTGCCCGCGCATCATATACTTGGCCAAAGGTATAGGACCTGAACTACTAAGTGGATCCACTAGGCTATTGTGAAAAGGGTTCATCTAAAAAGTATGACCCTTTTCTACCCATGGTGGCTACATGATTTTATAGAGACGTGAGTTATCTGAACTCATGCTAGCCCCTAATTCGGTGCTCAATACTACTCCCAAAATATACTAGCTCTTATGTTTAAATACATACTTCTTCTGTGATTTGAGATTAGTTCTCAAAAACTTAACTCAAAGGCTATCTTGGAAATCTCATTTTCCCTTCTTGCTTCATTTAGAAAGTTATTACTCTTTTCTGAAAACTAGCCCGAAGGCTCTTTGGAAATCTCAGTTTCCGTTCTTAGTTAAATGTGAAAAAATTTGTAAATCTCTTTGGGAATACATAGTCCCCATATACTTCTTTGAAGAAAAGAACTTCAACTTTACTTCTTACTGAACTCAAAACTTAAGTCTTAAAACAAAGTTAAAACATTTGTGAAAGACTTTTGAAAACTTTAAGAACTTATCTTAACTTAACTCTTGACTTCTCTTGACTTTGACCTTAACTGCTCTTGACTTGAATCTCAACTGATCCTTGAATTGAATTATGGATTCAAGGATTTTGATTTGTGATTGGAAAGATCTCATGTTGTTTAGGAATGATTTGTGATAGCTAAACATGAGAAAAGACCGAAAATCAAAATACGAAGGTGGGTCCGCGACGTGGGGGCATAATTTAATTTTTGGTTCCGAAATGTCTTTTGAGGCAGAACACCTCGTGTCAGCTCCGCGACGCGATGCTGAAATGTTTAAATCTGGGCACTATGCGAGCGATGCGCGACCACCCTCTGATTTCGTCCGACGAAATTTCTTCTTCGTTTTCCAACCCCAATTCACCCAAACTCGATTCTTTTTCTCAAAAAATTTTAGATACAGATACCCAGCAAATGTACCTAAGAACCTAACTCGAAACGACCCTATAATGCAACGTAACAAACTCAAAAACTTCCCACTGAGTCAAATTCAAGAAAAATATATGAATTCAAGAATAGGTACCAAGATCATCAATATTCAAATGCTTTTAGGATGAATCCAAACTGAAATAAATATGCTTGGCACGTGGGAGAACGATCCCAACGTTATGAGTGCCACACATACCTGATAGAAGTAAATCCTTGGCAAAACACCAACTTTCTTGATCGATCTTGATGAATTTACCATTTTTCTCCTTCTTCTTTTCTCCTTAGCCCTAGCGTGAAATCCCAAATTCTAAAACTGACTAAAATCTGATTTGACCCATATTAAACTCCTAAAAATGGATTAAATAATACGGCACTAAAAATACTAAAATACCCCTTAAAATTCCGGATTGGACATTTTCTTAATCCAACAGCCCAACTTCCAAAGGGATTAACTCACTCATACGAACTCGGAATCGTGCAAACTTGGCGGCGTTGGAAAGATCATTACAAGGGCTTTCCAAACATATCTGGAATCACACCTAACTCTTTCTGATCTAGGAATTATGGCCATTTGAAGTTGACCAAAACTCACTTTAACTTACTAAAAAAAAATTCTAGATTTCCTCATTTTTTCCAGAAGTAACTATATCCAGATTTTAAACTTCCTTCTAGTTCTTTCTAGTTGCGAGATATTACAATTTGGAAGCTGAGAACCTGAACCTACATCACGAGAAGATGTAGAGCAGAGTATGCACCAGTAGTTGAAAGGTGTTGAGCATGCAGGATGGAGTAAAGCTGAACAATAATCATAACTGAACCAAATCATAAATTTAAGCAATGATAAGAGATAAGCATGATACTAAACTGAGAATACTGAATATGAAATAACTGAATACAATGACCATGTTCATAACATGCTGAGACTAAATACTGATTTGTGACTGATAATGTGGTAAATGCAATAGAATCTGATTGAACTGTAGGAGCTACTGATATACCGTGAGTTTACGGTATTTCTAATACATTTCACTTACAAGTTGTGTGTATCTAGGGCCCTTTTATATTGGTTTTTATGTGTTTTTATCATGTTTTGCAGGAAAGGCGTTCAGGCGCGGAAGTTGAGAGACAGCTGAAGGAATTGCAGAAAAAGGGCATCAACGGAGGTGATCTACGGACCGTAGATCCATTCACGGTCCGTAGGTTATAACCGTAGATCAGCAGGCATGGTAGTGAGGACAAATCAGGGAAATCTGACCAAGTGTGGAACCACGGTGCCCATTGACGGTCCATAGACTGATCTACGAACCGTACTGTTGATCCGTAGAGTGATACTGCGAGGGTTCCAGTACCTGATTTTTGAAGATTCTAAGTATGGAGCTACGGAGGG
>JAJOOE010005485.1:0-23428 GCA_036250405.1 Solanum raphanifolium | reverse complement strand
TTATATTGTTATTTGCCTACTCTTGTTTAGTTTCTACCCTCAGACCCATTACTTGTTGTTCCGGGTTACGGGTTGGCTTACCTACTGGTGGGTTATAGTAGGTGACATCATGACTTGAGAAATCGGGTCGTGACAGTATTGTAGCCATTAATTTTTTTAATTCACAAGGTATCTTGCATGAAACTTCGTGTGTTGCTACCCCTCAACAAAATGGAGTTGTTGAAAGGAAACATAGACATCTACTTGAAATAGCTAGGGCTCTTTTCTTTCAATCTCAGATTCCTTTAGCCTATTGGGGGGAGTGCATTCTTACTGCTACTTTTCTAATAAATAGATTACTTCTAGAGTCCTTCATGGAAACACACCTTATCAAATACTTCATGGGAAAGCACCAAATTATGACATTTTAAAATGTTTTGGTTGCTTATGTTATGCTAGTACTATTTCTCATGGAAGGGGCAAGTTTGAACCAAGAGCTAAGACATGTGTTTTTCTTGGATATCCTTCAAATCAAAGGGTTACAAAATCTTGGAATTGGATAGCCATAAAATAGTTATATCCAGGGATGTTACTTTCTTTGAGGCTATATTTCCCTTCACTGTTACTTCTAATTCTACTTCAATTTTTTCCACTCCATCTCTAGACACTCAGTATTCTACTGTCACTGATTCATCATCTGATGTTTCAGTTCCTAACATTCCTTCTCCAAATTCTTTATCTTCAGATTCTCCAGATTCTTCCCCTTCACCTCCAAACTGTCCTTCTCCTAAAACATCTCTTGTAACTGATTCTAATTTGCCCATTGGTTCTATCCCTTTAAGAAGATCACAGCGATCGACTAAAGGTACTCTACCTATTCACCTTCAGGATTATTTTTGCAACAATATCTTTCTTAGTCCTATGACTGAGTCTTGTTTTGCTGCCCCTATCACCTCTACTGGTATATCTCCTACTGGGATTTCACCATCTAATTGGCTCTTACTAGAATCAGTTTCCCAGATCACAGAGCCTAACAGTTACTATCAAGCATCTCTTCATCCAGGTTGGTCCAAAGCTATGCAAGAGGAGATAGCAACTTTGAGATCAAACCACACATGGGATGTGGTTCACCTTCCCTCAAATAGAAGGGCATTACCTTGTAAGTGGGTATACAAAGTAAAACATCATGTAGATGGTTCTATTGAGCGACTAAAGGCAATATTGGTTATTAGAAGAGACATACAGCGAGAGGGTATAGATTTCAATGAAACCTTTTCCCTCGTGGTTAAAATGACCACGATCAGGTGTCTTCTATCTATTGCAGCTAAGAAACAATGGCCTATATCACAGTTTGATATCAATAACGCATTTTTGCAAAGAGATTGCAAGGAGAGGTATACATGAAATTCCCCCCGGGTTTAGCTCCATCTGATCCTACTATGGTCTGTCGACTTAGAAAGTCCTTATATGGTCTCAAGCAAAGTTCTCGGCAGTGGTATGGCAAACTTGCTGGTGCTTTGAATTTCAAGGGCTACACTGCACCTCTGAATGATTATTCCTTATTTTTTAAACATATAGGAGATTTGGTTTCTATCGTTGCCGTGTATGTCGATGACATTCTCATTACAGGAAATGATGCAATAGAAATTCAACGTCTCAAAGATTTCTTACATGTTGAGTTCAAAATCAAAGATCTTGGTTTGCTTCATTATTTCCTAGGAATGGAAATTTTGCGAGAAGACAGTGGGATTATAATCAGTCAACGGAAGTATACCTTAGATCTTCTTGAGGAGTTTGACATTTCTCATTTGCATACTGTGTCTTCACCGATGGATCCTTCTTGCAAATTAACTGCAGATTCAGGAAAGCTTATGTCAGATCCAACAATTTATCGACATCTTATTGGAAAGCTTAATTATTTGAATCATACACGTCCAGATCTATGCTATGTTGTATTGAACCTCAGTCAATTTATGCAACAACCTTCTGAAAATCATTTTGCAGCTGCTTTAAGAGTCCTTTGTTACCTGAGAGGATCACATAATCAAGGCCTCTTTTTATCAGCTTCTCCTTCTTTCATCATCTCTGCCTTTTGTGATGCGGATTGGGCTTCTTGCCCTGACTCTCGCCGTTCAATCAGTGGGTTCTTTATTTGCCTGGGTGGATCTCCGATATCTTGGAAGTCGAAAAAGCAAGCTTCTATCTCTTGGTCATCCGCAAAAGCTGAGTATCGATCGATGCGTTGATTGGTTGCCGAGTTGACTTGGTTAACTCGTCTCCTTGCTGATCTTTCTGTTCCTCCTTTGTTACCGATCCCTATTCGTTCAGAAAGTCAAGCGGCGATTTATATTGCCAAAAATCCAGTGTTTCATGAATGCATGAAACATGTGGAGCTTGATTGTTATTTCGTCCGGCAACAGTACCTTTCCGACCTCATTTCTCTCCATTTCGTTCCTTCCAAGGATCAACTTGCAGATGTTTTCACTAAATCTCTTTCTGGGCCTGCTCATCATCGGATTCTTAGCAAGATGGGTGTCATTTCTCTCCCTCCATCTTGAGGGAGGATGTTGAAATTACAGATAAAGAAGCTCCGATTTTATCAGTGAAAACTTCTCCATCTTTAGAGATGAAGAAGAAGTATCATGGTCTGAATTTGGACTCACAAGTATGTAGCAATCATCTAGCTCTATCCTGGAAGAGACCTAATTGCAGCCATACATTTAAGAGATTAAATCCTAGCCATCCACCTCAGAGGAACCTAGAAATTTCCACCAAGTCACGTGAGAAGCATAATGCCAGCATAGAAAGGAATAAAAGTTGTTATAGAGGTTACATAAACAACCAATAGAATTTAGACAAATATATATGTATTTAGAATATCTTAATTCATTTTATTTTTTAGTCTTATATAAATACATGTATTCTGTACAAAGAAATACAACGAGAAAATTTCTCATACTTCTCTTCAATTTTCTACAAATTTGCGAGAGCAAAAGTGAAATGAAAAGAGATCGAGAGCAAGACAATGAGAGATTAAGAAACTTACAATTGGATATTTTCAGAGTAGTTCCGAACCAAGCACGTGCAATTTTTATTCATCAATTTGCCTTATATTAACTAAACAATAATCTACACAACAACTGATAGTAAACTTTAAATCTATATAATAAGCTAATCTGAAAGATTTTGATGAATGAATATCTATAAGTCTTTATCGAAACAGATCATCGTCAATTTTTTAAATTTATTTTCATAAAAGATATACAAAGAACTGAATAAACAAGAAAACACATGTTCTTTTATCTCCAAGTAAAAACCTTCTTTAAAGCTCTCTTTGTCTTCCTTTAATCTCTTAGCAATCTAAATTTCAAAAAGGCTAACTTGAGCTTACAAGATCGTGAAAAATTCGTGATTAAGTTGTCAAGTGTTGCACGGAGTATTAGTTGAAGTCTAAGTCCGTGACAACATGGAACATAGATATTCAAACAAGTAGCTTTTTCATAGCTACAAGATGATCTTACAAAAGTAACGGACCATAAAAAAATCGACAAAAGTAAATAGGAAGATATAAAACACCTAAGAGTTAAAAGTAACAATTATTACATTTAGAAATGAAAAAGAAAACAAAATCACATACCTAAAATTACATAAAAGATAGAGCCTTCACAAGAATTTCGCTTTGCCTTTTTTCAAGAGAAAGCTTCAAAATGAAAATCAAAGAGCGAATACGAATAACTCAGGATTCCTACACAAACACATTTAAAACATATAAAAATTGTGCCTTTCTGATAGAAGTCAAGAAATGGCCTTTTCATAAAAAAAAAAATGAAACAAAAGAACTCAGTATGGCAAAAAAGGAAATACACTTACATTGAGAGAGGAGAAATCACTAAAGGTTGGTGAAGACCGGAAGAGCGAGGATTGAGCAGTGAAGTGTAGGATCTCTTTATTTGTGCTTTTAGAAAAGTCTTTTTGTAATGTGTACTGACAGAGAATTTTCAAAGAGACATTAATCTTATCTTATGTTCCTTCGGTCTCTAATTACTTGTTCACTTTTAAATTGACACACTTATTAAGAAATTAATTAATGACATAATGAGTTTATCATTTTATCTCATATTAATTATGAAGTGAATGAAAAGTTCTGCATTTTTCAAAGTAATTAGTCATTTAATTGAGGTATAATAGATAAAAAAAATTATTCTTTCTTGATTTGTCAAAATGGACAAGTAATTAGGAACAACTATAAAAGGAAAAGTGAACAATAATTAGGATAAGAGGGAGTACTCTCTTTGTCCCTAGTTACTTGTCCACTTTTCTTTTTATAGTTGTTTGTCCATTTTGATAAATCAAGAAATGACAATTTTTTTTTTCTATTATATCCTCAATTAATTACATTGAAAAAGGTAGAACTTTTTAAAAATATTAAATTTTTAATTCATCTACTTTACAATTAATAGGAGTAAAATGGTAAATTTACTATGTCAATAGATATTTTTTTAATAGGTGTGTCAATTCAAAAATAGACAAGTAATTAAGAATAGAGGGAGTATTAACAAATTAAATAACTAAAGTTGTGATCATCTGATTGAGTTCGAAAAAAAAAATGAAGGAAGAGGAAAGCTAACTATCAAAATCAAAATCAAATGTCATCAAGGAAGTTCTTTTCTTAACCCAAAATTTCAATTTTAGTTTTTTCTTTAAAACAGTCATTGTAGACAGAGAATTGCCACCATAGTACATCACAAAGTAAGGAAATTCGAGAAGAAGACATGAATAATACTATACCTTAAATGGTAAGAAATTATTGAAAATCTTCTGAGATCATCCCGTGCAGAATGGGAGTTGGTAACTTAAGGAGTGGCTTGATAAAATCAATTACTTCATGCTTATTCTAGAGAAGCCTTGTTGATGATGAAAGGTGTAAGACAATCTCCAATCCACCTCTATTTTACTCTCCATTCTCTATATTTGAAGAGTAAAATAGAGAATGGGTACTCCAACCCACTTCCAAATCACCATCTATTCTTCAAATTTAGAGAGTTGAATAGTAGTTCTCCAAATTTAGAGAGTAAAATGGAGAATTACTATTCACACTCTCTATTTCACTTTTTCATTATTTTATTATTATTTCTATTACTTTCTAATTAACATATTATTTTACGGGATAAGAGTGAAAAATACCCCAACTTTGGTTGGATTTACTGTTGCGATACTAAATTTTCATGAGGACCTATTACCTCTTTAGACTATTTAATATCGTATTTTAAACATATATATTTGTCCACGTGGACATAAAAAATAATGCAAAATTATAAATAGTAATGTGTCCACGTGGGCACGTATATACCATTAAAATACACTATTAAATAGTTCAGGGGGTCAAAAATAATGTATTAAATAGTTTATGGAGGTAATAGGTCCTTATGAAAATTTAGTATCGTAACAGCAAATTCGGCCAAAGTTGAGGTATTTTTCAGACCCTTGTCCCTTATTTTACATATAATTCCATTAATTAAATATCTAATATTCATAATTTTTTTTAAATGTAATATAATATTTAAAAAAATATTATTTAATATATACTATTTAAATTTCAAATTAATAGTCTTTTAATTTTTTTTCTAATTTCCGTGAATAATAAAATTTTATTTTATTATTAATTTTCATTATAAATTACGCAAAATTAAATTGGCAAGATGAAAAAAATTAATTGAAAAATACAATACATGATGTGATAATTTAAATACAAGATAACAATACAATACATAACATAATAATTTAAATACAAGATAACAATACAATATAATCCATAACATAATAATTTAAATACAAGATAAAATACAATACATAGCATAATAATTAATTGATCACAACAATAATTTAGTAATCCGGTAGATCGTTTCCAGATTTAGCACTAATCGGAATTTTTTTTGGATATGATTCCAAGAATATTGCGATTGTGGTTGTGACTAGGTAGTCTAGATTGCATGCACTGAAAATGGAAAAATTGTCCAACGGCATGGGCTGGGGAATATGCAGGTCGTAGTGGATCACCAACAATTATTCTTGAAGTTGTTGTTGATTATGGCCTTTGGATATGGCATGCTTATTTTGGTTTGCCTGGCACCAATAACGATATTAATATGCATTCAGAGTTTTGTAATTATTGGAGGACCGTCACGTTTTTGGAGAAAGGAACTGTCACATTTTTGGAGAAAGGAAGTGTTACATGATATAATGACTACATGTATTATACTGCACAACATGATAATTGAGGATGAACATGATCTCAATGCAACAATTCAAGATGTTGTAGAGGCTCCAACTCCAACTATAGAAATGGTGGTAGATGAAAATCTCCGATTTGAACAATATTTAGCTAGACATAAAAAAATTAAGGACAAAAATGTTCATTTTGATCTCCGTAATGCATTAATAGAGCTTTTATGGGAGCAACGTAATAATTTTGAAAATTGAGTGTTTATGTAATTGTATGTCACTTTTATTTGAATTTGTCCACTAATTTATGTATTATATTATATTTTCTTCCAATTTATGTTATTTAAAATTTTTGAATAAAATATATTTTCATATCACATTAAAAATTATATAAAGTAATTATTTGGGAAATAGGAAATAAAGAATTTATATTATGAAATAAGAAAATAAGAATGAAATAGAAATAATAATATAATATCGAGGAGAGAGAAAAAAATTCCGTTTTAGAGATTAAAATAGAGAATTGAATTGGAGTTGATTGTCTGAAAAGATAAAATAGATGATTGGATTGGAGATGCCCTAATAGATATTTTCTATTTTGTGGATCTGAGGCAACCACATAATTAAAAGTACAAAATATCTTTTTAATCAATATTTTTATTTATATAAAGAAAAAGAAACATAAATTAAGTGGGAAAAAAACAGAAGATAAATATAATTAATTAAAGAGAGGACAGACGGGGTAAAATTTTGTACTTTATGGATATATTTTGTTAAATTGTTTATTAGGATCAAATTTGGATACATACCGTGTGGACAATTTATGTTGTTTTCTCTTTTATTAATAAAAAAATAAATCCAACCCCCAAAGTCACCTGAATATAGGTGACTAACTAGGTAAAATGTTAACTAATGATTAGAAATTGTATGTATATTACCAGATGGACCACGTGTTTCCTCATATATATCCTTTCATTCAAAAAATAAACTAAAATTGAGATAAGGCCAGATAAATTTAAGATGAGAAATCAAATTCTTTCATGATAACCAAATTCAGATAGTGAACGGAACATATTCTAGACAAATAAACATACCCATTTATTTTATTTATATATATAATACACGTAATTATTTCACATCTCAATAAGTTTACTTCAAAAAAAAAAACTTCATCAATGGAAGAAGGAAAGTCGAGAAAGCTAGGTGGTTCTCTGAAAGTCCCTAACGTTCAAGAGCTTGCAAAGCAACAACTAGCAGCCGTTCCACCGCGATATATACGTGATGATATTGAAAATCAATCATATTCTTCCATAGTAATATTGCCTCAAGTTCCAGTTATTGATATGAAAAAATTGCTGGAAATTGGAGATATTGATGATGATTTGGAGCTCGAGAGGCTTCATCTTGCTTGCAAAGAATGGGGATTTTTCCAGGTTTATATATCAAACACTGTTCATTTTTTGTTTTGATGTTACATAAATGTTGGAGTTGACTTATTTAGCCATCAACAATACAACCACTTGCACCCGAAAATCTATTATTGTATCGACCATATCTTTTAATTTTAAAATAAATTGGTGTACCTTCGTGTCCCATGATGATATCGATTTTTAAAAAAATACATGTGCAGTTGGTGAATCATGGAGTGAATTCATCATTGATGAAGAAAGTGAAATCGGAAATCAGAGCATTTTTCGATCTACCAATGGAAGAGAAGAAGAAATTTGAGCAAGAAGAAGGAGATCTCGAAGGATACGGGCAAGCCTTTGTTGTATCTGAAGAACAAAAGTTAGATTGGGCTGACATACTTTACATGATCACTCTCCCTACTCATTTAAGAAAACCTCACTTGTTTCCAAAGCTTCCGGCCTCACTCAGGTACCATAATATATAACTGAGTTTACGATTAAATATTTAGTGAATCTTTTTTCTATCTTATGCATACTATTTGACCGTCAAGGGATGCATTGGAACAATACTCAACAGCACTGAAGGAACTTGCTATGAAAATTCTGTACGTAATGGCAAGAGCTTTAGGGATGAAAGCAGAGGATATAAATGTACTATTTGAAGAAGAGGGGACACAAATGATGAGAATAAATTATTACCCTCCTTGTCCTCAACCAGAGCGCGTAATGGGGTTATGCCCTCATACTGATGCTATTGGTCTAGCTATACTACTTCAGGTTAATGAAACGGAAGGTCTTCAAATTAAGAAAGATGGTGCTTGGATTCCGGTTCCATATCTTCCTGATGCCTTTGTTGTCAACATTGGAGATATTTTAGAGGTGAGAAATAAGTATATATGTATGGTGTAACGAAAGACATTTTTCAGCGTGGGAAAAGTTATTTTCTAGTGTTAGGTTATGAGAAAACTAACTTCTCAATGTTGTCTTATGTGCAGATTGTGACAAATGGAATTTATAAGAGCACTGAACATCGAGCAATTGTGAATGAAGACAAAGACAGAATTTCGATTGCTACATTTTTGAGCCCCAAATTGGATGGAGATTTAGGTCCAGCTCCTAGCCTCCTCACTCCTCAATGCCCTGCAGAATTTAGGAGGATTGGAGTGGCTGATTACTTCAAGGGATATTTCTCTCGAGAGCTCGTTGGAAAATCATATGTCGATTCTATAAGAATTAGAAATGGAGATGACGGAAGCAATTGATCAATGTTTGCATTTTATGCCGCTTGGATACCAACAGCTTGTTTGATTTGGATGGATTTTCTACTGTATTATTTTGTGAATGTATAATGTTTGAATAAATTGTGGCATTTGTTGTGGTTTAATAACATCATTATTGTTTGATTTTAATGTATCAAATCGTATATTAGCTACCTACACGGTTGAATGGAACGATGTGTCCAAGTTCTGCATGCCCTGTGCTACTTGGAGAAGATGCTCAACATCTACTTCAGGGAAATGTTGTAAAAGCTTTAAGTTGTCAACAAAATCACCCCTAATTAGTTTGCTTTTAACACACATCAGCATAGCACAACAGATCCTCAATAGCATCTCCTGTAAATGAGACACGGAGTTGGATGAGAGCGTCTTATATATTAGATCAACCACGATATCCATACATATAAACACACATTATATAGTGTAGTCCAAATTGGTCAGAGAAGTACCTGAAGGCCAAAGGGATTGCTGAGAAGCGTATCCCAGATCCTTAAGATGTGATGCAAGCTAAACTCCTGAGTAAGGAGCAGAGTGATCCACCTAAATGCATAGAATTGTGGGTTAACCTGAAATCAAAACGTTAGCTAGGACGACTGATATATATGTGAACAATAACTTAGCTATTTATAGCTGTGCTTAAGAAATAGGTTCACATTCACCTTTGTTTTAAATTCAAGATGGTGCCACAATTCCTCATCATTAGTTTTCAATAACTCTGACAATTTCGAAAGAGTTGAGTGGATACCAAAAGAACCACAATCAAATTGTTGACAGAAGTGATCCACACAGCTACTCATTAGTATAACGAAACAGGAAAAAGTATCTGCTTCTAAATTTGCCTGCATAGCGGAGAAAAACAAATGAAGCTTCTACTATTTACGAAAGAGTTGGCGAAGGCATCAATATAAACTGTAAGTGCAAATTTGAGGAAGACACTTACAACATTATGCTCATCATTATCGGTGCTGAAGACATAGTACAACGGGGCCAAGACCTCATTCATGCCTTGTACATAACTAATTGCAGGATTTAATTTCCCAAACAAAAGAAGAATATTTCTCATTGACTCCTGTAAAGCAAAACATAAATTCAAAAAGAAAAAAGTATCACAGACGAAAATGTTAACATTAGGAGTTGAGAGATATAAGTAAAATGTTACCTTATTCTTCCTAGATAGTGATGAGTCTCCTGAGAAGAACTCTAAATCTGGATGAGTTCGCTGCAAATCACGGTCTATCTGCTCTGAAATTTCTGTAAACTACAAACACCACCATTTGCATTCATAAAAAAAGGTCTGATAAAAAAGGTTGCAGAAGAAACTCGTGGTGCAGTAGGTACTTGCCTCAAAGTACTGATGCCATATGCTAGTTTTACCTAAACTTAGTGGATGATCATCGTCTTTAGAAATGTTGTAGCGTTTAAGGGGCTCAATGACTCCGCTGCAAGTGTCGTGTCCAAGCAATATCATGCTTTTATCTTTTCGCCATGACAATTCTGACTGGCTAGATTAAAGAGTTCTATGAACAAGCCATAACAAAAGGGACCAGCTAAGACCATAAGTTACAAGGTAATGCAGCTTACAGGTTTTCGTAGAAACTCCTCCTTTAGCTTGTCATATTTCAATCGACTCTCGTTTAACTCCTTCTCCCATAGATCTTGAGAAGTAGGTAAATATCCAAACAGTAGCTGCAATTTATAATCATGGAAAAACAGAGTTATTCAATTACAATTTCAACACATTTGGCGAAGAATATATAAAGCATATACTAATGCGATCAATTAGGGTAATTAATAACCTTCCAAATTGTTGCTCGCAAACTCCCTCCATCAGGAATACCTGAACTGGCAAGTCGTTGCAACTTCTCCAAATTAATCTCCTTTCGAGAAATCTGTTTTACAAACAACATCAATAATCAAAGAATGCGACAATGAAGTAGTGATCACCTCTAAGCAAAGAGGGGAAACAATGAAAATTGTGATTAACAGTCTCACTTCATATTCAAGATCAGATCGTTTTTCATCATCGTTGCAGGCGTGCAATACAATTGATCCCAAATTCCTATTTTTATTTTGGGCATAACTTATAAGCTCATCATCAAAATCATAACATCGATCCTTAATCATCTGTTTCAGAGCAAAATCGCGAGTCAGATCAAATGCCTGTAATTCTTCACCAGATTCAATTTCTTCATAATGACTTTCTTCTCTACCATGATGGAAACCATTGATCACTAAACTTCCAATCCTTTCAGGAAATACTACTAATTTCCTCGGTTTTTCTGGAACGTTGAGCTTGCTAATTTTAGGCATCATTGTCTCGAAAGCACGAATGAATCGAGGAAAAAAGAGTTTCTGCTTCACTTCAGAAGAAAAAAAAAGATCTTCTTTTGAAGGATTTTGGTTTCCATCTTATTTTTCAGTGTTTTTCAGAGAGGGAGAGGAATGACAGTTAGCCGTTTGAATGGTAGGCGGCTTCGTTTCCTAAAAAAATAAAACCATAAAAAGCTGAGTTTTTTAAGTATGATAAAAAATTCTTTCATTTAAATAAGACAAATACATAAATGTGTTTTTATTAACTTTGTCTTATTTCACATTTTTGTTCTGGCATGTGTACATGGAGACACTTAAACTTGTATAAAGTTGAATAAATAGATACATGAGTCCTATGTGGAACAATACACGTAGGACATCACGTAAGATACAAATCATGTAGGATGTGACATATAATGTGTATATATCTATTTGTTCAATTTTATACAATTTTAAGTGTCTACTTGTGCACATGCAAAGTTAGATGACATAAATGTGAGGTAAGACCAAGTTTAAAAAGCATATTCACGTATTATGTCTTTAAAGTATTAAATTTTTCTTTTTAATAAAATAGAAAAGATTTTCATTTCTCAATATTTTTGGAATTGAACAATGATATAATCATTGATTTAAAAGTTAAAATAGAGCAAAAGAGAAAATGCGTTGAATAACCATAAATCATGTTCTTGTGAATTGGTGATGTATGCTAATGAGAAAGTCCCAATCGTTTGTAAGAATAATTTCAATAACGATTTACTATTGTTTTTTCTGTCGTTTTCTTTTCTTATTGTTTCTCAATTTTGCTTTCAATGGTCAAATAGAGTTGCTGAAACTGTTCCGGTAAATTTGGTACCTCACGATTAAACAATGGAAAATGGCATATATAATTAAAAATTAAAAATTATACTATTATATACTACTGATATGGTTTTGGAAGAGACTGATTAAACCCAAACCCAAATTAATAGAAAATTTTCAAGTTTGCAACAAAAGCAAATGGAGTCAACGCCGGGAAAATTATCCTTTGGAAAATCTCTGTTAGTTCCAAGTGTTCAAGAGCTTGCCAAACAGCACCTAACCAATATTCCGGCTAGGTATGTCCACCCAGAGCAAGAAACTCCAGTCATATCCACCGGAGTGTCGGTTCCAGTTATCGATCTTCAAAAGTTGATATCAGGGGATTCCATGGATTCTGAGCTTCAAGAGCTTCACTCTGCTTGCCAACAATGGGGTTTCCTCCAGGTTTCATTTTCTTCATTATTTTGTTTAATTATTTCGGTGTGGTTGGTAAGAAAGTATTTTATCAAAACACAGATCAACTATCATTTTTTCCTTTTTTACCTATTTCAATGAATGAGGATGATATTTCAGATAGGAAAACAAATAACTGATAGTTGATGTGTGTGTGTTGAGAATAAAAATTAAATAATAAAATTGTGTTCTCTCTAATAGTTTAAGTTTTTCGATGAGATGGTCACACATTTCAACATGATATCAGAATAGACACATATATTAAAACTTATTTTCAACTTTCCTTTTTTATTTTTCCCTAAAAGAGGATTTAAATTTTAACTTCTCAACGATGAAGAATAATACTCCCTCTGTCCCAATTTATATGACACTTTTATGTTTTGAGAGTCAAATAGTTTAAGTTTGACCGGTAATTTGCGCATGGAATCTTCAATTTTTTTGGAATGAAATTTATATATTTGTAAACTATGTAAAAAGTACTCTGAGTCACAATAATTGATAATTCAAAATGTTTAAAAGATCTATGAAAAATTTACGGTAAAAGATAGACTTTTTGGCTCTTGAAATCCGAAAAGTGACATATAAAATGGGACGGAGAGAGTATCACATTAGCATAATCCTTCTCATTTATTGGTCGTATGACCATTAGTTTTGAAAAATTACGCTTTGTTTTCTGGTAGAGAGCCTAGCTTTGTAATTGTGAAAAGGTTGTAGAATTTGCTAGTATATGGTTGAATGTTAGGTTATAAACCATGGAGTGACACCTTCGTTACTGGAGGACTTCAAGAGAGAGGTTATTGAATTGTTCAGTCTTCCAATGGAAGAAAAGAAGAAACTATGGCAACAGGAAGACAACTTGGAAGGTTTTGGGAATGCATTTGTTGTATCAGAGGATCAGAAGCTTGATTGGAGTGATATGTTTGGCATAATGACTCTTCCTCCTCGTATCCGCAAAGTGGACTTGTTTCAGAATTTGCCCTCGAATCTCAGGTGCCTATCTCCTTATAACTGTTAAGATGTCCCACATCGGTAGAGGGATGGGAATTTAGTCTCCTTATATGGACTTGGACAAACCTCACCTCATGAACTAGCTTTTGGAGTTGAGTTAGGTCCAGGTGTCATATCTTAACATGGTATCAGAGTCAGAGCTATCCCAATTTATTATTGTTCAGTGTTCCCAATTTATTATTATTCAGTGTTCACGCTCCAGTTGAGATCTGGGATTGCGGGGGAGTGTGGGACTTCAGTGTTCATGCTCCAGTTGAGGTCTGGGCGTGCGGGGGAGTGTTAAGATGTCCCATATCGGTAGAGGGATGGGAATTTGGTCTCATTATCCTGTTATGACTTGGCCTTAAATCGAACAGTTAACTTGCAAAAATTAAATGGAACAGTGGAAATTTTTTGGGGTAATTTTCTATTAATCAACTTGGAAATGAAAGACAATTAAAACTAAAGTAAATGGAATTGAACTAAGCCATTGGGGTAATTTTCTATTAATCAACTTGGAAATGAAAGACAATTAAAACTAAAGTAAATGGAATTGAACTAAGCCACTACAACAGCCACTGATGAATCCACAATCTGCAAAACATAAGGAGTTTAGGATTAGAAGAGAAAAGATGAGGAAGATAGAGAAGAAGAGATCTGAGAAAAGAAGAAGAGAAGTGGGTGAAGAAAATACCAATTTTCCGTTATGCTTCTCTCCTGCCAGATTGGTTGTTAAAAGCGTGACTTGTGCTGAGTTGGCTTCTGATGATGTGGCTGCATCTCTACCCTCTAACTTCATTAATCTACATCTAATCTGAGCCGTAGCTTTCACCCGGTAGTTATAACTATTTATTGGACATTAATTAGGTCCAAGGCCATGACATATCCCCTCATGAGCTAGCTTTTGGGGTTGAGTTAGACTCAAGTGTCATATCTTAACAATAACTATATTACTTTATTCCAGAGTTCATTACTTAAATGATCACTGAACTATTTGATATAAGTGAACAAAATTGCTTTTCTTTCTTTTGTATCAGAAAAGTCAAGAAAATATAAAACATATCTTTGGTCTCCTCATCTCTTAATTAATATGTTTGTGTGTTTGAAATGTAGGGACATCTTGGAAGCATACTGCAAAGAAATCAAGAGCGTAGCAATGATTATTGTATGTCAATTGGCAAAGGCTTTAAGGATGGCTGAAAAAGAAACGCGAGATCTATTCAGTGATGGTATGCAATGAGGATGAATTATTATCCGCCTTGTCCTGAGCCAGACAGGGCAATTGGCTTAAGCTCTCATTCTGATCCTGGTGTCCTCACCATCCTTTTCCAGCTGAACGAAACTGAAGGTCTCCAAGTCCGAAAAGACGATATTTGGGTGCCCATAAATCCCCTCCCAAACGCTTTGATTGTGAATGTTGGGGACATGATGGAGGTAAATATTCTACTATCATTGAAAATATTATTTAAAATATTATGCGCGTAAATGTGTTATTTGACTTGGCAGATATTGAGCAATGGTGTGTATAGGAGCATTGAGCACAGAGCAATTGTAAACTCAAACGAAGAACGGCTCTCTGTTGCGACATTCTATTACATGAACCTTGAATCCGAATTAGGACCTGCAAACAACCTCACTGGACCACATAATCCTCCCATTTTCCGAAGAGTTTCCGTGCATAAATATTTACATGACTTTTTTGCACGAAAACTTGACAGAAAGTCGAATCTTGATTTCATGAAGGTAGAGATGAGTGATGGAGAATCGCCGCATTTGATACACTTGTACAAGTTATTGTTTCTGTTGTAATTTGGAGTTTTTACGTCCTTATTTTTCTGTTATGTCATACTCTCTAACTTACTGTGCCCTTGCCTCAATAAATATATGATAGTCTTTGATTGAATATAAAATTTGAAAAAAGTGATTTTTGAAATTTGTAGTTCAAAACAAGTTAGTAATAAATATTAATATACATATAAATTGTAAGAGTAAAATAAAAATTAAAAGTTAAGTACTTTCAGAATATAAAGTTAATAGTATTATTTTTTTTAGACAGCTTAAAAAAAAATATCATCACATAAATTAGGATAAAATGGGCTATTTTGCATGCGGCTCATTAATTTTTACCTAATGATCTGAAAAGTCGTGCATATAGATTGATGAATGGTTATACAACGTTGATACTTATTACTACCTGATATAAGTATTTTACCTCACTACCCCTGCCAATTAATATTTAGTATTGAATCTTGAAAAATGATATGGAGAATAGTATTTAATGCTAAGGGTAAAATATGAAGAAAAAAAAATGTTTTTTCTTGATATGTCAAAAGTGACTTGGTAAAAATTAAAATCTATTTTAGGAATAAGTGATGACAAGTAAAAGTGAACAGAGGAAGTATCTACAAGCTAAGTAGGAATGCATAGTCTTGTTGCCATCCTACATATTTACCCACAATTAAAACGTTGTCAACTCACCAACAAGGGTTGTGGTGAAATAGTAAATATTCCTTCATTCATAACTAGAGGTTTCGGGTTCGAGTCCCTCTGGAGTACGGAATCGTCTTTGTTAGGGAGTGTTTTATCCCATAATGTGGAACTTTTCTATGCGAATCCTGATTTAGTCAGACTTCAATGTGGATACAGAATATACTGGGTGGGAAACCAAATAAAAAATGTAAGTACCATCAAGTTTTATTGACCACACACGTAATAATCTAATTAGATCCTCCTATATCCATCATAAAATAGTCTTGCGTCGTTCTCCTACATAATTACTACTAGTACTAATCAATAGTTTTGGGTCGTCCTACATATTTATCCAACAATAAATTAAAACGTTGTCAAGGCAACGCACCATAAAATCTTACGCAATAATCTTTCCATCCTAGTTAACGATTTTGCTGGAAAAAAAATAAAGTTGATGATGGAAGAAGCAAGGTCGAGAAAGCTAGGTGGTTCTTTGAAAGTTCCTAACGTTCAGGAGTTGGCAAAACAACAACTAGCAGGTGTTCCGCCGCGATATATTCGTATTAATGATGACGAAAATCAATTGTATAATTCTTCCATATTATTGCCTCATCAATTAGCTCCAGTTATTGACATGAAAAAACTGCTGGAAATAATTAAAGATGATGGTGATACAGAGTTTAACAGGTTTCATCTTGCTTGCAAAGAATGGGGATTTTTCCAGGTTTCATAGATCAAACACTCTTCATTTTTGTTTCATGTTTCATGTTCCATAACTTTTTCTCATACATACTAACCTCAGTATTTAATAAGGCAATAGTAAAATATATCTCTAATTAAATTGCGCAGTTGGTGAATCATGGAGTGAGTTCATCATTGATGGAGAAAGTGAAGTCAGAAATCAGAGCATTTTTCGATCTACCAATGGAAGAGAAGAAGAAATTTGAGCAAGAAGATGGAGATGTCGAAGGATACGGGCAAGCATTTGTTGTATCTGAAGAACAAAAGTTAGATTGGAGTGACATACTTTACATGATCACTCTCCCTACTCATTTGAGAATACCTCACTTGTTTCCAAAGCTTCCCACCTCGCTCAGGTACCATAATATATACTAACTGAGTTTACGATAGTGAATCTTTTTTTCTATACAATATTTAAGTTGTTGGACCTTCAAGGGATGCATTGGAACAATACTCAACAGCACTCAAGCAACTTGCTATGAAAATTCTGTACGTAATGGCAAGAGCTTTAGGGATGAAAGCAGAGGATATGAATGTACTATTTGAAGAAGATGGGACCCAAATGATGAGACTAAATTATTACCCTCCTTGTCCTCAACCAGAGCGAGTAATGGGGTTATGCCATCACACTGATTCTATTGGTTTAACCATACTCCTTCAGGTTAATGAAACTGAAGGTCTTCAAATTAAGAAAGATGGTGCTTGGATTCCGGTTCCATATCGTCTTGATGCCTTTGTTGTTAACATTGGAGACATTTTAGAGGTGAGAAATAAGTGTGTTTGGTATGACAGAAGTCAATTTGTGGGTCGGGAAATATAAAGCTCTGTAAATTTTGTTTTTGCAGATTGTGACAAATGGAATTTACAAGAGCATTGAACATCGAGCCATCGTTAATAAGGACAAGGAGAGGATCTCCATTGCTACATTTCTGAGCCCTAAATTGAATGGAGATTTAGGTCCAGCAGCTAGCCTCCTCACTCCTCAATCCCCTGCACAATATAGGTGGATTGGAGTGGCCGATTATTTTAAAGGATTTTTTTCTCGAGAGCTCGTTGGAAAATCATACATAGATACTCTAAGGATTGGAAATGGATATGATGGGAGAAATTGATCAATGTTGCATTTGGATACCAACAGCTTGTTAAATAATTTGGATGGATTTTTTTTTTTAAGAATATAATATTTGAATAAATTGTGTCGTCTGTTGTGATTAATAACATCCTCATTTTCTGATTTTAATGTATCTTATCATATAATGACCAAGAATTTTACCTAACTGTCTTCAATATTAGAGGGGCTAATCGCTTATCACTTTATATAACATGTTTTTAGGATTTTGATTACTCCATTTGTTTCAATTTAATTATGGGAGAAGTAGAAGTTAATTGATATGAAAATATTGATCAACTCTAATGATTATGACTCCATGAGGAGTGTCATATTTTGATTAATAAATACTTAATATATTAGATATTTTGTACTAATATTTTATTTAACGTAGAAGTAAAATGATAAATCTAACTTTGTATTTGGAGCTTTCCACTTTAGTCATATATGATATATGATGATATGATGTGATGTGCTGTTTATTTTATTGAGAATAAAATGTTCTTTTGTTGTAGTATTATATTGGTATGAAGGAAATATAAAATTTGAGGCTACATTTTTTGAGCCCCAAATTGGATGGTGATTTAGGTCCAGCACCTAGTTTTCTCACTCCTCAATGCCCTGCACAATTTTGGAGGATTGGAGTTGCTGATTACAAACATATTCACTGTCCATCTTTAGTTTAAAATCAATTTAGGAATATTATTACTTGGTTAAACTTCATGTCAATTCATAACTAAACAATCAAATTAAAACTCAGGAGTATATATAAAAAATAAAATTGATTTTTTTGAAAGTACGAACCATCCTAGATTTTTAGTAGAATTTTCTAAATTTTTAGTATTTATTATATCTAAGAAGTGTGTAAATGTTCTAGACAATTCTATTTATAATAAATCATAATCTAATCTACATCTTGTAGTACCTAGAGCCATCTTACACAACTCCTAAATAGGAGTGAACTTAGTTAGTATTTGTTATCATTCCAAAGAAAACATCTCAAGCCAATTCTAGTTTTTTCATTACGAAGTTCTCTAATCCAAAATCCTCCTTTCTCCTTTTATAGCTTTTCTTCTTATTTATTTGAATCTTTCGATTCTAATTAAAGATCTTTGGGCTAATCGTAGGTTTTCATGATTATATTTAATTTTTCTTTTGTTATTCTCTACCGTAAGAAAGACTTCATTCTATGGAAGAAGCAAGGTCGAAAAAGCTAGCTGGCTCTTTGAAAGTTCCTAATTTGAAGGATATTTTTCTCGAGAGCTCGTTGGAAAATCATGCATAGATACTCTAAAGATTGGAAATGGAGATCATGGGAGCAATTGATCAATCTTGCATTTTATTTTGAGTGTCAGAATAGTCATTTTTTAATGTAAAAATGAAATTTGAACCAAAGTACCCTACTTAAAATATAGAATTAAGAACTATGAGCATTTGAACATTTATCGATTCAAACTCTATGGATGTGTTATTTATTTTCACTGTGTTGGCGTGAAAAATCTCCATTATTGCTACGTTGTCTCGTACCTGAATTCTAGAATAGTTAAATATTTTTTGTATAACTTACATAAATCTCATAGTGTAAAATCTAAATTACATTTTATCCCTACTTTTTTCTATTTTACAAAAATCCCTTAAAATAGAAGTCATCCGAATACATAAATTTCATCCGGATACATTATATGTGATACTTGCAAAAGTTGGCAGTAGCACCTTTTAAGGAAAATAGTTGGTTGTTGCACTTTATTAGGAAAATTAACCTAAAAGTGATTTTATATCCCACGATTCAAGCATAAGTGATTGTTATCAATCCATCCCAATCTATAACAAATTCATATCTTTCAAAATTCAAATTTCTATCATCTCCATCAAGCCGCTATTGCAACCCAAATCGTGAAGAATTTAAATTAATCGACAATATTGACTGATACAATATTAATACATATCAATTTTGTTGAGAGAATCAGAAATTTGGGTAAGCGAGATGAGTTATGAAGGTTACAAAAGTGATGAAATTGTTGTTGGACAATCGATTTCATTTATGAATCTCAAAGTCGTCATTTCAATCGAGATGGAGATTGATGAGATTAGGTAAATCTTGAAAATCAAATACATCGTCGAAGGTAATAACTCATCTCCATTGAAAATTAAGTAATTAAGAGGGGATCATTGACAGGTGCTTAGGTCATCATCATGAATTATCCTAATTAGATTGAAATTGGATATTCACTAGTGCTCGACTGTCACACTTCCCACATTGCTATAAAGTTTGTTGAGATCTTGACCAACATTGGCATGTGCTTAGGTAAGGAACTGGAGAAGGAGGTGAAGTTCTTGAAGAATGGTGATGCTGGTATGGTTAAGATGATTCCCACCAAGCCTATGGTTGTTGAGACCTTTGCTGAGTACCCAACATTGGGTCATTTTACCGTGAGAGACATGAGGCAAACTTTTGCTGTCAGTGTTGACAAGAAGGACCCAACTGGTGCCAATAAACAAGATACATAAATAAACAATCAATACATTACTATTCTCGTTTAAATTGATAAGTGTTGTATTTCTACTAGATACATTAAATAAGTAATTGTTGTCCATAAGATGTTAAGCTTGAGATCGATACATTACTTTGTGGTAGTTGCTACGTATTAGATACAATCAGTATAAATTCGAATTTACATATCATATCTAAAAAATTATGTATTGTTCATGCAAGAATAGAATACTGTGTATCCGATACATTATACCATGTATCAGTTATATGGTTTAGTAGATGTAATATTGTGTTCCATAAAATTGTGTATCTAACACACAATTTGTACAGTTGGGTTTGACAAAAAGTTGTATTTGATATTAGCACTGTTTAAAAGACAGAATATTGTGTACATGATTCATTATGTTGTGTATCTAATACATGATTTAATATATGTATTAATGCGCTCCATATTTATTGTATCAAATACATAGCTGGAAGATCTTCACATTTTGCCTCAAACTAAACAAACTTTTGATAATAACATTTACGTATCACCATTTATGAACCTGATACATACTTGTGTGACACTTTAATGTATCATATACTGTTTACGGATACATACCAACACCTAGATACATGATAAATGATACAGTTGGTAGAAGTTTTGTATCAAGTATCAAAACTAATTAAGTTTATATATCAAAATTAGAATAAGATAAAAGATACATAGCAACACCTAGATACATGTTTAAATTGATAAGTTTTGTATTTATACTAGATACATTAAATAAATAATTATTGCCCATAAGATGTTCAATTTGAGATCGATACATTACTGCGTGGTAGTTGCTACATAATTGATACATTTAGTATAAATTCGAATTTACGTATCATATCTAAAAAATTAGTGCGTGATACATTACGATTTATGTATCTTGTTTAAATTGATAATATTGTATTTATACTAGATATATTAAAAAAGTAATTGTTGCCCATAAGATGTTAGATTTGAGATTGATACATTACCGTGTGATAGTTGCTATGTAATTGATACATTTAGTATAAATTCAAATTTACGTATCATATCTAAAAAAAAATAGTGCATGATATATTACTATTTATGTATCTCGTTTAAATTGATAGGTATTATATTGTTGCCCATTAGCAAGCTGCAAGTTCATGTATGAATCCACAGACCAAATACCCTTTCTACTCTAATTCCCACTTTAGCTTTACCATCACAGGCTTTCCAGTCAAATTGATCAAAAAAGTCTTCGGATTAACTGGAATTGTCACCATTGAACCTTTTCGAGGTTTAGGGTTTCACAAGAAGACAAGAAAAAAAACTGATTATTAACAAATAATAACTACTACTATTACTTCTTTTTTTCCTTCTAATTTACGGTTTAGTGTTGAAAATTTGAAGGTCACTTGTTTTATTTTATTATAAATTTTGGAGTATTTTTAAAAATAGGTAAAAGACTCATAAATATCTTTTTAAAAATTTTTTTGTCTAAAAATATCCTTAACATATAGAAAAGAGACTGATTTTGAATTTCAAACATGAATGAAAAAATAACTATCAAGATTCTGTGACTAAAAATAAGGAGAGATTTGTGGAGTGAAATAAGGAAGGGATAAATGTTGGTTTGGGAGTTAGGATTTATGTAACTGGCAATTGGGAGTAAAATAAGGGATTTTGGAAAATTTTAGAACTGGTAGGGAATAATAGGAATTATCGAAAAAAAAGGTGTGTATATAAGTAATTTATCCATAAAAGAATAACTTTTTGATTGGACATATGAGTCATTAGGTAAATGTTGATTGGTTTTTTGGTCTAATAAAGAAAAAGTACACCCTTAAAGCAAGAGATTACAAAGAGTTGAAGAAGGAAAAAGTAGAAAGTTTCGAAAATACCCTTTATCATACAAGCAGGCATGTTGACGAAGACATGCCTGCTTGTAAACTCTTCTACTAAGTAGTAATAGTAATACTCCCTCTGTCTTCGTATTAGTTGATCATCTTACTAAAAATAATTGTCTTATATTAGTTATCCATCTTATTAAATCAAGAAAATATTAGTTATATTTTTTCTATATTACCGTTGCAATTAATTGTAAGGGTTCACATTAATTTGTAAAATTTCAAAAAGTTTTTTAAGAGGTAAATTGACAAAATTATCTTCTTATTTATGATTTCTTAATATACGTGTAAAAAGAAAAATGATCAACCAATATGAAACGAAGAGAGTAATAATTATACGTAAACCTGATTAATTAATCATGGACCCATAAACAAGCTTGTTTTTGGGCGAATAAAATCAAACCGCACTTTGAAAATCACCACTATAGCAATTTGAAGAAGTCTCTCAGGAATTTTGAGTCTAAAAAGTAAATTCAAATCATATGAATGTTTTTAGAGAAACTTAGAAATAATAATAGGAACAAAGTCATGTAGTTCAAACTTCGAATAAACTACTTCTGATTTTGAATTTACGTGTTTGAAACTTCAGATAAACTACTTTTTATAGTTTTATAGATACATGTCTGAAGATAATATCTCATATGGTCACTCAACTATGAGTTTTTTGCATAGAAATCACACAACTATGAGTTGTATTCATAGAAAGTCACTCAATTATAGGTGTTTTACTTACAAAGTCATTCAACCTATCTAATTTATTTTTTCAATAAAATTTGTTGACAAGAAACTTTTATTTAAAACTAATTTTATTGAGGCCTTTGAAAAAATTTATTAAATAGATTGAGTGACTATGAATAAAGTTCATAATTGAGTGACCATATCAAACTTCAATCGCGTATATAATTTTTTTGACGTTGACAATTCAAACTCAAATTGTGTATGTCTAAAATTTGAATATGACAATTCAATAATTGCTTACATCTAAAATTTGCTTGCACAGTTTCAATCATGTTTGTCTAAATTTACAAAAGTATATGAACTGAGGCCATGACATGACATAAATAGAAGTCTTAAGAATAGATCAACGTACGTGTGTATCCTCAATGTTTCTGCTCATTTTAGAACAACACGAGCAATTTTTTAAACAGAAATACCAACTACAGAAAAAGAGAGTATATTTGGAGAGATATTAGAAAATAATCCATTATATTTATTTTATGTGTGATTTGAATATAACTTATTTTTTACTGGCATGTGCAGTCAAAATATGTGGGCGTTT
>JAJOOE010005484.1:0-24450 GCA_036250405.1 Solanum raphanifolium | reverse complement strand
CGAGGCTTCCCCCCCTCCCCGAGGCTGCCCCCCCCTCCCCGAGGCTCCCCCTGCCCCCCCGAGGCTCCCTCGCCTCCCCCCTTTTCCCCGCCTCCCCCCCTTCCCCCCCTTTCCCCCCCTCCTGCCCTCGAGGCACCTCGCCCCGAGGCTCCCTCACCCTCCCCCCCGCCTCGAGGCACCGCGCCTTGAGTATTGGACTGATCATGTACATCTTATCTCATTACATATTCCAGAAATGCAAGTGTTCAACACATTCTGAATGTGGAGTTTCTTCAAGTTAATATATGATAATAATCGTGTTCACAGTTTGATATTCATAAATATTTAATGGATATTTTAATTGTTTTAGCAAAAATTATTGGTTATCGTGAACCCGCAAGCAATTAATTGTTGGATCCATCCGAGATAAGTCCCTTTTATCTTTGAACAAAAAAAATATGTATGTTCAAATTTTGAGAATGAATCAACTTTGTTAGATTCAACTTTATTTTCTAAAATATTTTTCGGTGCAAATTAATTAACAAGCCCCGAAACAGATACCAATCGACACTAAGTAGAAACAAAACAAAAAGTATTCATTTTATTGTTCAACTTATGCAAAACATTAATGTTCCAGAAGAGGATTGTTGAGTGTCACAAAGTGTGGATTTTGACTCATAAAAGTGTGACCCAAATAGCTGTTTAAGTTGACTTAGGTTTCTCTATTAGGATATGATATGATCCAATACTCAAACTATCCTGATCATAGAAAATTAATTTTATACTCCCTTCGTCTATGAATCTTTACTTGTCTACTATACTAAGAAAAAGATGTCGTAAACATCGTGATGCGGTCATCATGCAAGCTACTTACCATAGCATGATCATAAGGAAAAATGTTAAGATCATGGCGAAAACATATGCAGTAGAGGTCAGAAGGTAGTTTCTTACGATGATGCGGTTATCATGCAAGCTACTCCAAGCAACTGTAGTCGTTGCGCCTGTCCTGGGCCTGTACTCCTCGGCAACCTATACATCAAACTGACGAATTACTGAGCTCATCGATATTTGTTCATAAGTTTCAGTATGCTGAAAATTCTATCTGCAGAAAGGCGTGGTTTTGTATTGAGAAGAGTCATATGCATTAAACCTATGGACTCTGCATCCCAGAGGATGGCAACTTAAGTTCACTCGAAATATGCATAAATATAGATCACCACGCATAGGAGTGAGTCAATTTTACTGAAGTACCTCCGGAGATCCATCTTCATTATAAATAGAGCTATCTGGTTGCTTTGAAGACTAATCCTCAGTACAAATGACTGGAAATTCAGCTACTGGCATCAGTAAAACTCTATTTGCTTCAGAATTATACGACGATATTTTCCCAACCTACAGCAGAAGGGAACATCAAATTCACAATCAGAAGTACATAATATGATGGAGATAACTTATACCCGATAGGAGGAAACTTCAGGGGTCCAGGTTGATGATAACTCAAGCAGTCGGTATGCAATCACAAGACCTTCCTGCCAAATTAAAAAACTGTTTTTCTAAATACTAAAATTGTGGTCACCCAAATCAATACATCAACCACCACCCAATGTCCGGAGTTTTGGGTAGTGTAGATTGTCAGCTGCTTTGTGTGAGTCTCATTAGTCTAAAGTTAACAGCAGATATCAGTGCAACAGATACTGAAGGTAGATGCATTAAAAAACAAGAACAAACCTTGGGCAGGCCAGAAGTTCTAAGTATGGAAAAAATCATGTTGGGAGTGTCAATTCCGAAAGGACCCTACAATGTGCAATCTAAATTTATTTGAGACACCAATGCAGACTCCGAACATCGGATGGAAAAAAAAAATTAGGTTGTTGATTTAGAGAGCAAAAGATAAATAAGAAATCCTACATTTCATCTCACTTCCTTAGTTTTCCTGAATTCTGATGAAACCAAGTTTAAGAACCCTACCAAAAGAAGTGTTTGAAGAGTTAAAACCTAAGCCTAAAACAGTACTTTTATAACTAAGTTCCAACTAAAAGCCCCAAAGAAAAGCTTTTGGTGAAAGAGCAGAAAAAAGGTCACTTTTTGGAGTGTTTAGAAGAAGACTTTTTCCTTGGGATGCATTTTCCTTTTACAGCCTTCAATTCCTCCTCTTCTTCTTCTATTGCTACTTCTCTTAGCCGTGCCTTTGAGCTCCTACATATTGAAGTACTGTAAATACACATTCAAATATTAAAGCCTGATGACAAGTCTGTCTATTCTTACTTTTCTTCAACTTAGACAGACCTTTTCGCCTAAAATAAGAAAGTTGAGACAAACTTTTACCAATGTAGTAACAAGTTTTTAAAACTATTCTACTAAAATGAATGACCTTACATTGACAAAATAGTAATCCATCAACTCCACTTTATGTGGACAATTACTATTTGCATAGTCATAGGACTTTTTATCTTTTCCTTGCCATTTTTCTTAATATAGTTTAACTATTTTGAATTATTAATTAGTGTGACTTATATGTTATTTATGTCATTTCTAAATATATGATGATAACTGAGTATACTATCCATGGAGACTAATGATCTATCTGCAAGTGGCAGGAAGAGGAATAACAGTGATCTTAGTTACAACTTCAGATACAACAAACAATCTTTTTCAATTTACTCACATTGCAAAACAGCTTATTAAATAAAAGGTTCATAAAACTGTGATAACTCGAAACTATCAAAAGTTGCTTAACTTCTTCTACTCATTTGTTTAAAGATAAATTTTTTCCCTAACAAATTAAGAACAGTACTAAAATCATTTAAGAAGACAAAAAGCATTAATTCATGTTGACACTGAAAATAATAATCTAGAATGCCACTGGTCCACGTCATAATTGTCCGATGATACTATGTCTGGAGAATTTTGATGTGTGGATGCTGAAAAAGCCTACGGTTTCTCAAAAGATTAAAAAGATTGCTGAATCTCTAAGTGATATTTCCCTGTCTCTCCATCCCTAAGCTTCCAACGCTAGGGATTCCTTTCTCTTGGTCGGCCTCCCTTGGAGTGGAAGGCCGCCGAGCGTTATGGGACGTGGGAAAAATCTACTTCTGTTTCTGATTACTCTGAAAAAACGAAGCTTTGGTTGACGCAATCCTGTGTGTAACCCACCTCTTTAGTACATGATGAATTTAATTTCTTTTCTGCAGCAAAGCTTCTTAGAAGAGTTGGAGAAGACTGTTGCACTGTTGGCCTTTGAAGATGTATCCAACTGCCCTATTGGAAAGCTTCTGGATGTATCACAGCGGCTAAAGACCGCTAGTAGCTTCATGGTATGAAATGTTATTTTTTTATGATTAATCTTTGATTTAAAAGCTTCCAAAGCCTTTTGTAGATGTTAATATGGGCACAAAATCAGCTTGGTGAAAAAACCATGTATCCGCGCATAAAAGATTTATCGACTGCTAAACTGGAAGATCCTCCTGTTTGAAGGATAACCAAAACTTGACCAACTGCTTGAAGATGATGTATCGTTCTTCTTTCAAGACCTATAGTTACTTTCATTTTTAATTAAATTATGGATTCTTAGATTAATGTTGCGTGTGTTTATCGATCACAATGTACAGTGAACTTGTTTATCACAATAAACAAAGAATTCAACTTCCAAATATCACAATCTCGACCAACAAACAAAAATGAAATCCGTCAAATCCTTGCATAACAAAAACCCTCAAATCACTTCACTTGATTTTATACAAATAGATTTGTACCCAGTATCTTAAACATTAACCATTTGACATATTTTATCCAAGAAAAAAATATCCCACAAAACGCACCTACATTTTCCTCGCATACACAAATTTACGCAAGAAACCCCATAACCAACATACAAACAAGTGAATCATCAAACCAGTATTCAAAAAAATACACAAAAACAAGATAAAACCCAGTACTCAAATTGTTTTCCTACAGTAAAAAAAAAACAGAGATAAAAAACAGAGAAAGACTCACAAGTTTGGAGGAACTAGAAATCGAGTTGCGAGTAGAGATAGCTGTATGATTCGAGATCTGTCTGATTATGGAAGCTCCAACATTCAATTCTCTGATCTGATTATTCTCCAACCCCGATGAATTGCTTCTCTTTACCACCGCACTCGAAACAGAGGAATACCTACTCTGGGTCGTCATCATATCCTCCTTGTAATGTAAAACGATCGAAAAATTAAACCCTTATCAACTTTTCTTCAAGAAAACGAAGAAGAAGCCGTTACTCTGTAATTCAAAGAGGGCGTTTTGAATTTGATTTGATGTAGGTGTTCGTTAGGAGCGGATAAGGGTTGGGCCCACTAAATAAAATCACCAATAAGATGAAGACACGTAGGTAATGTGTATTATGGGTTAAGTAATTTTCTTGTAAAGGAAATCTATTAAAGTCAAATTATGGTAAGCATTGAAACAACGTATTCGGTAAAATCTCACGAGTTAGCTACATCCAAAGAAGATGGTGTATACACATTGAATAAAATATCTGTCTAAAGTTTTGTGAGCGTTTGGTCATGTTTTATTGTGAAATTTTTTAAGGAGATAATTTTTGTTTTTAAAGTGAAAACTTATATTTGGCAATGATTTTTTTTTTAATTCAACTTGAAGTTGTATTTCAAATTTGAAAACGGATTATGACATGTTTTCCAACTCACAATTTACTTTTTGAATTGTATTTAAGTACATTCATATATGATTATATGAATATTAGTATTGTTTTAAATACTTTTGCAAAAAATATAACTAAGCACAACTATTTTTAACTCCTCCATAAATTCTAACTAGAATAAAAAATATTTATAATCTACCGTCATAACTCATACGTCTACTAAGACTATTAATTAATTTGAAATGAAGTTCGTTTTTTATCCATAGATTTTGTTTCAAAATTTTGAAATTATAGTTGGAGATTATTTTGAATTAGTTTTTGTTTATTACACTTGCCACATTTGAAAAAAAAAAGCTTTCTGAAGTTCATTCACAAAAAATTAAAGTATATTTTCGCGTCCAAACATAATAAAAAGAATGACATATTTTAGGCCTTTATCTCTAAGTATTGTATTTTTCTTGATTGACAAATATTTAATGAATTTTTTTTTTTTTCATATTAGGTTTCACTTATTTGACAAAAAGTTCACAAGTGTTTTTCTTCTATTTAAAAATTCATTTCTTAAAGATAGTTTTGAATAATTCATTTCAGTCAATTTACATAGATTATATAAATTGAAACATATGAAGTAATTAATATGTAATTGAAAAAAAAATTGGTACATGATGAAGTGGAAAGAAACAAATGGATAAAGAAGAACTACCTCTTCAATAACTTTGTCACGATCCAGACTGTTGTGATTAACACCCACACAATCCACAATTCTGTATTGAGTTTGCAAAAGAAAAATTAAAAAGAATCTGTTGTTAGTAATGGTGGAGTTTCATTGCATGAAAAATGAGTGATGTTGGTAAGTGGATTGAGATGGAAATCAAAGGTGAATTATTAGATGATTTTTCGGAATTTAAATTCAGTTCCATAGAATTGGGGTAGCTGGGTCTGTCCAATTTTTCATGATGATAGAAGATAGCAAAAACATGAATTCTATTTATTGAATCTACTCGAATTTACCTCCAAAGTCATTTAGAGAGCTCATTCAAGCTTGAGGCTTATTTGGAAAAATCCAATCACGCTCGCCTAAGGCCCTATCTTTCACCTCATTCAACAATCATAATAGACTCTATAGCTGGATCACGCATACTAAAAACACAATGGATCAGAGGGGATAAGATGTTCCACTCATCAAAGTGTGATACACAAAGCTTCTGCCTAGAAGTAAGCTACCCTCTTTGTCACTTTCAAATCAATTCCACGAAACTCTTATCCATTCTCATTAAGAGACGTCGGGGGAGCAAATTCAGCTAACATTGAGATTGGAGATAATTAGGGTTGAACTGATCACTTCATTTAATTATGTGTTGTGATTAAAGGAAACCAAGTGCACATTGCTAAAAGACAGTCGAGCTAAGAAGTAAAATACAAAAAGTAGATCGTACATAACAAAATATATAAGACATAACGACCTTTAAGCATAGGACAAACAAAAAGTTTATTTTTAAAGTTACATACATTGGTTGTGTAAATATTTTTCTACATAATTATCTTGTATTTTGACCTATTATAAAAGGTTGGTTACTACAATTTTTTAACAGGCAATATATGTCCTCCTATATTTGTCCCAACTGTTGCTTGTATTTTATATATTTTTTAACGTATAACATATTACTTTCCATTTAAGATATATATAGTAGGGAGGGCCAAATAACACTAAATCTTAGTGCTAAAGACCAATGTGGAGGTTCGAGTCCACTAAAAGGCATAATATTGACGATCACAATGTAAGCTCTTGAAATAGAAATACACTAATGCTTACAAAATCTTATTGATCGTCTCGTCTATCTAGTAAATGGAACGCCTGTTTTAAAATCGTAAATAGAGAACTAATAATTTAGTATGTCGATTGCATTCTAGGCATGATAAAAGAGGGATGAGCATACTTATTAAAGAAAAAACAAGTGAATAAAGGGTACACAGATTTGTACGACTACATTCTAAAATATAGTTGCCTCTGTTTAAAAATTAATTTATTTTACTTTATCTAAATAGTAGTAAAATCTTTTCTATTTTTTACACACACAAAAAAATAATCAATATTAAATTATCATTTTTTATACTCTACAGCTTACGTTAATATCAACGTACTATTAACTACCACTAGTTTTCTATTTTAATGCTATAATTAACATTGAAATCTCTGATAAGAACATTTCTTCAAATTTAGTTACGTTCAAAGCCACTCAAATAAGCATTTGAATTCTTGGTCATTCCATAATTTTAGATGGTTATATTTAGTATAACAACGTTAATTTTTCCTACATGTTCGTGTTGCCATGCAAATTAAGGTTACTAATCTCTTTCCTAATTACTATAAAAAGCTCACCTTAACATCATAATTCAATCATCTATCTTCTCTAAGTTTATTAATAAAACATCTTTCCTTTTTTCCTTGTTACAATTGATTGATAGGAAAGAGGGAAAGAGTATTATCAAAACCAAAAAAAAAACAAAAAAAAGTTAAAAATGGTGGGGAAAATCGTGGTTTCGTTAGTATCTTTGATACTTCTAGTTGGTGTGATAGTTGGAGTTGTGGTTGTTGTGAACAAAAATGGTGATAGCAAAGAAGATGAAAGCACAAAAGTTCAAATGAAGAAAGTTCATGAGTTTTGTCAAGCTACTGAATTTAAAGATCAATGTGCTAAGTCACTTGAAAGTGTTGCTAAAAATGAGTCAGCTACAGTTCAGGATTACCTTATGGCTGCATTCCAAACCACACTTGATGAAGTGAAAAAGGGTTTGGATGAGGCTGGAAAGACTAATGTGGACAAAGAGGCTGATCCTTACAATCATATGGCTGTTGATGATTGCAAGCAGTTGCTGCAATCGGCTATCGAGGAGCTTGAAGGTGCACTCAGCTTGGTTGGGGAGACTGATGCTGAGTCAATCCATGAGTATACTCTTGATCTGTTGAATTGGATTGGAGGAGTTTACGCGTACCAAAGCATATGTCTTGATGCTATTGAAAAGCCAGAATATAAATCAGCAATTGAAAAAGGATTAGTGAATGCTACTCAGCTTACCAATAACGCTATCAGCATCGTAGCAAAGATGTCTGATGTGTTGAAATCATTCAACATTCAAATCCCGGAAGGTTTTCTGGATGGTAACAGCAACAGCTCTCCTCATCGTCGTTTGTTGGATGCAAACAAGGTTGATCAGGATGGTTACCCAACATGGTTCCCTGCTGCTGACCGTAAGCTATTGGAGAAAAGCTCCAAAGGAAAAGGAAAAGGAAAGGGAAAAGGCGGTGCTGCTCCAGGAGGAGGACCACCACTTCCCCCAGTAGGATCAGGACCATTAACTCCTCATGCAATTGTTGCCAAGGATGGAAGCGGCAAATTTAAGACTGTTCTCGAGGCTATCAAGGCTTACCCAGCAAACCATCAAGGCAGATACATTGTCTACGTCAAGGCTGGTGTTTACGTTGAACAGGTCACTATTGACAAAAAGCAACCAAACGTTTTCATGTATGGTGATGGTGCAGGGAAAACCATCATTTCCTGTGACAAAAATTATGGAAAAATGAGAATCACCACCATGAATACTGCTACAGTCGGTGTTAACAGCGAGGGATTCATAGCTAAGGGAATTACATTCCGCAACACTGCTGGTCCAGATGGTGAACAAGCTGTTGCACTTAGAATCTCTGGAGACAGGGGAGCAGTATTCGACTGCAGCATAGAGGGAAACCAAGACACCTTGTACTATCAAACATTCCGTCAATTCTACCGCAACTGTGTAGTATCTGGTACCATTGATTTCATCTTTGGGATGGGATCAGCTGTGATCCAGAACAGTGAGATCATATTGAGGAGGCCTAGAAGCACTAGCAAGAACACCATCACAGCTGATGGAAGGGACGTAGAAGGCCAAATCACTGGGGTAGTACTTCAGAACTGCAAAATTGTAGCAGAACAATCACTCTTTGCAGATAGGTTCAAATACGAACACTACTTAACGCGCCCATGGAAGAAATTTTCCACCAATGTTTTCATGGAGAGTGAGATCGGTGACCTCATCAGGCCTGAGGGATATCTGATTTGGGCGTCCGACAAGCCAAATTTTTTCGAACAGACATGTGAAGTGTATGAATATGCAAACAGAGGACCTGGTGCTAACACTAACGGAAGGAGCAAACTCTTCAAGAAGTTCAAGGTTCTTAGCCCACAGGAAGCTACTAAATACACCGTTGGCACTTTCCTTCAAGCTAATGCATGGTTGCCTGGAACCAGTGCACCTTTCTACCTTGGTCTTGGTGGAAAATAGATCATCACAAACAAACAAACATCATTTTACCTACTTCTCAACACCCCTATCTCTACATACCAATCAATATTCTTTCATTTTTTGTTGGAGAAGCTAGAGCATCCTTTTTAAAAAAAAAAACAATAACTAGGAATAATACATACTTATGTTTTTTTGTGTATGTAACCAATTCTTTTATTAATAATAAAGTCAAATTCAAATTTCAATGTTATTTCTTCTTCTTATAGTATGTATTTTTTACGGGCAATTCAGGGAGATAATAGGACCTGCTATGCCCTTGCTTCTTGCCCCTTATTTCAAACTCAAGGAAAGCCTTGATCGATATGAGAAAGATGAGAATAAATAATATGGAAAAACTAAGTTCAAGATCGGGGAAATAACACAGTTGCATAGTTTAGGTATGTAACTAACAATTTCACCGTATATAGTTCAAAATGCAACTTTAGATTACAACTCTATAATTAAAGGGACTAACTCAAGTACCTCACCTCAACAGTTCACTAAAACTGTTCAACACTTAACTATAATCAAATACTCTACTCTACAAGAAGTCCAAACAATTCTCACAAGTTCTCTTCAAGAAGTCAAACCCACTTCTTGTTACAAACCTAGGAATTATTACAGCTCAATAATAAACCAAAAACAAAAATAAATCAACAAAGACTAATAACCCTACACTTTAATTGATCAGACTTCAACATTAAATAGTTCAGACTTGAACACAACTCATGAACCCGGTTCCAGTGTTGCTGTGACGAAACCTTGTAGTTTTGCTCCAATGGCTATTGCTCTCAAGATGATGACTTTTGTGAATATGCAATAGGTGTCGCTTTGCCTTTGCTAGAAAATTCTCTCAATTTGTGACTTGCAAAAGCCCACCTTCTCTTCTTTGACTTTGTCCTTTTATAGAAGTGGATTAAGCCTCAGTAGAATCCTACTAGGAAAGAAATTAGTTTTTCCTAGAAAAATAGTCATTTTCCTCATAGGATTTGTTTGTCTCTTTCCTTTTCCGCATAGAAGTCGTCTGCTATTTTTCGTCTCTTTATTTGACCTGGATTTCTGTTTAAAACACGTTTTCTTAATCCATTTATGTAGGTGCGAACTTTTCCCGCCTTTTTATTATACGTATGATACATGTGTGTGAACCTGGTTCATCATCAAAAGTTATTTTTAGAGCTTTGTCAGGTCATCAATAGCCCAAATATGAAATAGACAAAAATAGACATCTAACCTGAAGGGAGGTAAGCGAAAAAACAATAGGCCTAAAAGCAAGCTTGGAGTGCTAAGCTAGGAGGATGATCTATGGACTTGCAGACAAAACCTTAAGAGAAGTCTTGGATCAGGGCTTGTTTCAATAGCCTTTTGGAAGAGTAAAACATCCAGCATAATGGGTACTGAGTTCAGGTAGGTTATAGCTTTGGAACGAGACAACTCGTCAGCATTGGTGCATGATTGACCATTTGGCTATCCAAGTTATGTAAAAGAACACATTTTACAGTTTTTTCTTGTCATATGAGGGCACATTTAAGTCCCAAACTTCCTGTCTGAAGCAAATCTTGCAAGTACAATAGAACTATCACTTCTTAAAGTGGAGCACCTTGCTATCATGAAACACCAGCTTTTGCCTTTCACACAGTATGGCTCTAGCCTCTAGGCTCTAAGGTATGTTAGTGCTCATATGTTTTTTTACTACTTCTGCTGACAAGAGCAGATTTCCTCATGAATGTTCTCAGAAGGAAACTGCAGGAGAGTAAACGCGTGGAAGCCATGAATCAGTCTACCTAAGTGCGAGGGAGTTGAGGCAATAAATGTCCATTGCTCATCCACTTCATCATTCATAGAAGGGTTGACGTTAGTATATTCTACATGCACTAGTTTAAGATATTGATTCCACATGCATAGCTCCATAATTCCATTCAAGATGGTAGCCTGAAAGTGGCTAGTTCTGCAGAAACATTACGAAATGCATTTGTTTACTTTACTTTATATCTGTCATAGGCAAAGAGTTCTTCTCATAGTAACCTTTGATTTCAAAAATACCATACAAGCATTTGATACTACACAGATATAACACAGTTTTTTCATCATGAAAGGAGTATCCGCATTACATTGAAGGGCATGCTAGAATGACAGTACTGAAGGATTTTGAGCATGAATAACCTTAACTTGCAATAAAATCAGAAAGATTGAACCTGTGAGTGTGACTATTTGAAGTTCCATTAGCACTTACTACTGTCTTCCACCCTCTTCATCAATCACTTTCCATGAAATATTTTCAACCTACCACAAACATTTAAAAAATGTTAAGCACATATTTCTCTGTACCATTATGGGTTTGTGATGGTATATAGCATGGCCTCGAGTCCTTGACAAAAATTAAATTATCAAAAAGTACAATAAAGAAGTCAAGGAAATCTCTTCTTCAAATAGCCCACCACTTCCATAGAGCGATAAGTAGATAAACTGCAGCAGTTGAATCAAATTGGCATACTGCAGGAGGGGAGGATTGCTTCATGGCCAAAGAACAAACATAATCTACAACATGGTTTGGATTTGTTCCTTTTCTGATGCTTATAGAAACAGTATGCTCTTTTTAACAATAGACATCACAAGAAGAAGTACATAGATTTTACACTTCATGTTCATCCATAAAGTACAGAACTATCCGGTTCATTTCCAAGGTCATTGTGCTATAATTTTCATTCCACCAGAAGCAAATGCTATCAAGGGAAAGTCAACATCCAGAAAATCCATGAAAATAAAGCAAAAACAAAACAATTTTTTTTCTTCTGTTCCAGTCTCTTCAAGTCAGGGAAAATAAAGAAACAAGAGTTGCCCCCTGTCAGATGCAGATCTAGTATAGAAAGATGAAGCTTTGCACAAATCGTTGTTACAATGTTACAGTTACTTGGTGTAACATAATTTGGCTACAGGTACAATATTACAGTTACTTGGTGTAACATAATTTGTCTACAGTTACAATGTTGAATGGAATGGTAACATAATTTCGGTTTTACGAGGTAAGTAAAACATCAAAATCACTCAGAGTCCATTCTGCCACTTCATCTTTGTCGCTAACAAAAATTTCTGTTCCCACATCCAGAGATGTCCATATTCTTCTAGCAGGAGGTGTACCTGGATCCTGCAGCCAAAACAGCAAGGATGGAATCATGCAGGTTGGTTGGGCCACTTGTTATTCAATCTTTAGTGTTTGTGCATTTATGTCTCATTCAAACATGGATTTTGCACACATTTAATAAAGTTAATGTTGAAGTATATGACCGTCTCATCTAAAAGCTTAAGTTGTTAGAGAGAACACACTTTTATTAGTTAATTATATTCTAACACGCCCCTCACGTGCAGGCCTGATTGTTTTTCATGAGCCAAACACGTGGAGATTCTTTTTGATATGTGTTGCGCTGAGATTCGATTCCAGGACCTTTGCCTGCTCTAATACCATGTTGAAGTGTGTGACCGTCTCATTTAGAAGCTTAAGTTGTTACAGATAACACACTTTTATTAGTTAATTATATTATCAACAGTTAACAATCCCACTTACTTGATAGAAGTAAAGTCTGCTAGAAAGGCCACCGACGTCAAGCTCCCAGGTTCTTCCATCCCCAACCCAGCCGTCTCCTTGTTTGGTTGGATATCCATAGTCTGCCCATATTGGATGAGGCAGCAACTGAAGTAGCTCCTGTGCCTGGGGATTACTGTAAGGATCACATGTGCTATATGGCTTTTCCAAGTGCTCGGCATTCCCAGGTGCACAATAATAGTGATAAGCTGAGTAAGGGAAGTGAGAGGTGTTATTCCTGTAGATTTTGGTATTGTTTGGTGTGATGTGGAAAGGTGGGCAGTTGCCAATATTTGTGGGGCTGCACCAAGCTGCAGTTTCTGGATTAATAATCATTTCACTGTATCTGGTAACATCAGTGATAACATCTCCATCACATGGAGCACCATTGTTCTTCCAGCAACTGCCAATATCTATCAAGTAAAACTGACTCTTGGGTCCTCCTCCTACCTTGACATCCAAGGTCAATTTGACCTTAAAATTAGGTGACTCTGGCAGCTGAAAGAAAAATAATCATGCTGTTATCGGGAATAGCATTAACAAAATATCTTTTTCGTCTTTGTATTTTCATTTGTGACAAATGGTTTAGAAAAATTCTCAATACCCTAACACCGGCATTCCTCAAAAGACATATTAGTATCCTCAGTTCTTTGCTAATACTCCAGATAAACTAATTGTATAACTAACATCCCCTGCCTTCTACCCATCTTTTTATGGTAACTAGAGCTCCCCTGAATCATGATGAACTATTAGTACTGTCTAATGTACTCAAAGCCATCTTACTAATTAACTTCCAAAAGCAACAGCAAGCAAGTGCGACCCCGAAAATGACATTAGCTAGTAAATGATAATAGGGGTTTAACTGCTGAATACTCCTCAGGCGTCTGGTGACCTACCATGGAGGTTTACAATTAAATAACCTGTTGTGCTCGAAATTTAGTGGTAAGATAAAAGACATGATAAAATGATAATGGTGCCGAACAAACATTCAGGGCAGGCCTAATTTCTCTAATGTGGATATCATGTGAGTGACCTCTACTAATTCAACTTTTCCATCACTTATTTTTTCTCTTTGCTTTCTTAATCCACCTTTCATGCGGGCCATCGGAGTTGACATCACACCAAATTAATAGACAGTGTTTAAAGAATCATGATTAATAATCCTAATTGCAAATGGAACTTAAAAGGAACCTCATGCTCCATAACAATGATGCTAGTAAAGGCAAACACAACTTGGAAGATATTTTACAAGGCCTTTTATACAATTTGAATGGAGAGAATAAACACAAATTTGAGTATACAAAAGAATGAGCTTACAATTTTTAACATTCCTCTGGTATCATAATGGTAGCCTCCAGAGAACCCTTTAGTCGCATCGGCCCGAAGATACAACATCAGCCATGGATACAATTTGGATGTTCTGAGTTTGTGCTTAAATACCCAACCCCCTTTGCCAACTTTTTTCTCCCAAACTACCTCAAAAAAAGAACTACTACTACCAGCTGTTGAACCCAAATCATAAGTACCATTAAAACCTCCCATCATAGTTTCATCATCAGATAAATAAGTAGGCTGATGAAATAGTATAGGCTGATTCATACATCCCTTCCCAAAACATGGAAATCTTCCCGGCTTAAAAGGGGGGACTTTTTTCCCATTCTCTGGACAAAGACCAGATTTCGAGTCATAGTTTCCGTTCTTCAACATTATCATCCAAAATTGCCATGGCCTTGGGGTATCATCAACTTCACACAATGAACCTAGATATAATTCCTTCTCAGCAGCATACAAATCAGGATCATTCTTAGCCTTAGGACTCAGCCCAGGAAATGACTTCCCAACACCAAGCTTATTATCAGACTCAGTTACCTTGTGACTCAATGAACTCTCTGCACATCACACAACCATAACAAAAATAGCTCAAAAATCCAATAAATAGGAAAAAGGGGTTATTGCTATTTATCAATTTATGTACAACTGCAGTGGCATTTTAGTACAGAAGATTGATGGCAGAGTTTGAACCCACAACACTACTGTAAAAGGCATTTCCACCGCCCTTTCTTAGGACTGAACTGTCAATCAATTTTGTCACGGTATATTTATTTTCTAATACAAATACTGAGTCTATAAAAAAGCTAATGTGTTCTTCCAAACCCATGAATCCCCACCTACCTCCACATCTGGTACAAGTAATCAGAACAAAAAGGAAAAAATGAGATTTTACCAGAAAGATCAAAGCAATCAGCAGCTCTAGGGCTACCCATTCCAGAAACTTCTTCACCAACTTCATTACAGAAATTCCAAGCTTCTAAACCTACTCTGAGTCCATCTCTTCTCATTCCCGGATCTCCAACAGCAGAGGAATGACCACCATCACCTCCTTCACAACAAATTAGAAGTACTACCGAATTCGTCGTCAACAACAAGAAGGTAAATAATGGCAACAAAATTTCCATGTTGCATGGACAAAAGCAAGATACTAGTAGGAAAACTTAAAGCCCACTGTTTCTCCAACCAACCAAAAAAATAAAAAGTGCTTGTGTATTTTTAGTACAGTTATGCTTTATTTAAAGGAAGAAATTTCACTTTTTTCCACATTCCACAAATCACAATCTAACCATTTGAAAAATAACAAGAAAATAATAATAAAGTATTCATAAAAAACCAAAAAAATAACTTCAATTTGCATCGACGATTTTTACTTTTAAATTTCATAATAAAACATGATCAACGCTAACTAAAAATAGAAATAAAGAAAAGGAAGAAATGGCGGGAGCCGAATAAAGGAAAGCGCGTTATTTAGCGTTTGGCAGCTGAAAATGATAGTGACACTGACCGGCCTCAATAGAAGGTCGGTTATAACTTTAATTTTGGCGCTTGTTTGGCCAATTTTACTTTTATTTTTTATTTTTACTTTACTAATAATAGAAATGCATTGTCGTTAAGTAATAAAAAATAAAATAAAAAGTGTTTTGGAATAATAGTGATTTTTATATTTATTTAAATTATTTGAAAATATATATAGTAAAATCTCATTAAATTAATATAGGTGAGATCATGAAATATTATTATTTTGTAAATGTATTATTTAATTGATAAATTAATATTTATTAATTTAAAAAGTGTTTCGACACCGCAATATTTGTTCGGTGATGAAATCTTAGAGAGTGTAAATGAACCCAATTGTAAAAAACGTCATTCATGAACTTGATGTCATGATTAATTATCTCGGTTACCACAATAAAATGGACATTAATAACCTGTTCGATATGTGAAAATAATGACTTTTTTTGAAAAATTTATACCAAGCTTCTTTCTATTCCAACTTGACTCATTTTGTCTAGTATCACTAGCTTAATTTCTTTTATGTTGAAATTGAAAGGTTTTTTTTGTTTTTAAGATGAAAACGGGGCTTTTTCAAAAGTGGGATGTAATAAGAAGAATTCTAATTATATTACTATACATAAAATGTTGACGTAAGAAATTTAAAGAGAATTGATTTATTAAGCTACTTATTAAAAGAAAATTTATTTCTTTTTATAAGAGACTTTCAAATTTATACATAATAAATTTGAAAAAATCATTATCATATTATCTTTATTTGTTGTAAGTACTAGTTTATAGTAGTTAATCTATCTAAACCTTTTGATTTCATCTTAATAAGTAATATATTTTCTTCAACTATAATACTTCCTCGTCTTATTTTACTTTTAATTTCTAGTCGTCTAAAAAAATACCTCTTTTTATATTTAGTAAATTTTCCAACTTCAACAAATGTAAGTTTAAGATCAATTTTAAAAAAAACTTATACACATATTTTTAATTTAAAGTCATGAGATTAAAAGATCTGTTTTTATTTCTTAAACTTTAAAGGCTACTTCCGAATAAGCCCTGGCGATCCAAATTTAGTCGGAGCTCCAATATAGGCTCTGAAAATATCGAGTGAAAAATTAATTAAAAAAAGAAGACAAGAGAGTATAAAAATAGGATAAGTCCGGTGATTGAGGAAACTGAAACAAGGTCCCTGTTTTTGCTTGTTATCCAACAAGCTCTCAATGGAACAGACAATTTCCTCGTGAATCTTGTGTTCCCACCACTAGTCTATTAAATAAGGTTTTGATTTTGTTAAAAAAATATTTTATCGATTCATATAATCATATTAAACTATTTTAATAAATTTAATTTAATTAAATTTCAGTACAAATATCAACGTAGAAAATAAAAAATGAAATTGGAGCAAAGTGGATGCTTTTAATTAGTGTAACTAGTAACCGAAAGACTAGTGGGCAAGAGCTGACAAAGATATCATCATCAGACAAGATATTTTTAGCACAAAAATCATAGTATTTAGTCATCTGAATCATTAACCATAAAATCCAGGTTGTTTAAAATTATAAGTAACATTTTTCGTTTTTTGAGAGTTAATTTGATCGAAAATTTGCACATGGAATCTTTAATTTTTTGAAATGAAATTTATATATTTGTAAACTACTTAAAAAGTATTATAAGTCACAATAATTGATAATTCCAAATGTTTAAAAGATCTATAAAAAAACTTACGATCAAAGATATAATTATTTGAATCTTAAAATTTGAAAAATGTCACATAAAATGGGGCGGAGGGAGTATGAAGAAACATGATTTTATTGATACATAATGTGGGTACAATTCTGTTCCTTATAAGATTTATCCGTGATTCGAGGGCAGTTAGTGTCGTATTTCTCAAACTAGGATTATTTGAGTTTGATCTCTTTATGAATATTCCATGAATTTGCAGAATATTCGAGATGCCTCTTTAAGGGAATATATTACCCTTTATATAGATATGAACTAAGGTTTAGAGTTAAGTAACCTCCAAGAACCTAATTCGAATTGATCATTTTTTTAGAGTCTCAACTCAAATTGAACACATGCATCTTGTATCTTTTGAGTCCCACAAAATTTCAATGTCTACACATATCTATTACAAAAAAAAGTGAATTTAATTTTTAAATTCTTAACATAAATTTGTTATATTTTTAAAATTATACATTCAAATTTTATTTATTTATAGTTCGGCCGTTATTATTTATGGTTTGTTAAAGCTAAATATAAATTTTACTTCTTTGAATTTAATAAGTTATTGTTAAATTGGTTAGAGTTTAATTACATTTTATTACTAATTAAATAGATAAGTTAATTTTCTATCAAATTATTTTGTATCTAATGTTTTTGCATAGTAACTAAGTAATTAGAAGTTTAGAACTAGAAATCAAGCTACAACATTTTCACTATTCACATTTTGTTAGAATGTTGGCATGATATTGCTTAGTACTCCCCCGTCTCAAAATGTTTGTCACAATTCACATGGACATACTTAGAAATTAAAGAACAAGAAATTATAAAAGTAATGATACGAATATGGAATAATGAGTAAGATAATGTTTAATTAACTACTTACTAACTTTAGTACAAAAAAAAAACTACTTACTAACTTTCTACTATAATTCATGTTACCATAGCCTCTCATTAGTGGTGGACCCAAGATTAGCCTCTCAAGGCTCTCATATAAAGTCATGTATCGGTAAGCTGAAGTTGTGTCATATCATGTCTAATTACTTCTTCAGTCTACATTTACCTCTTATGAACCATCCATAGTAAACCTCTCATACCTCTGCACAGGGGAGAGGAGCATCTATACATCTTCTCTTTATATGACCGAACTATCTAAGTCTCGCTTCTACCATTTTGATCCCCACGAAAGTTACTCCCACCTTAACTTAGTCTCAGATATTTTCATTTCTAATCTTTATCTCCTTCCTAATCATTAACTTGATCTCTCAATTGCATAAGGCGCCATCCCACCTTAAAAGGGTAATAACGTCAATTATAATACATTAAATAAGTCATGCCCAATATTACCTTAAGGTTATTAAGGCCGGCTTCAATTCAACAATATTTCTATTGAGGTTTTATTAGCTGCTTTTATTGCTACCACTAACATTTCCCAATGCTCATAATGTCACCCAAAAAAAGAAAGAACAGGGGGATGGACAATAGACATTTATGTCAATTTCACTCCAAGTTGGTCAAAAAAGCTTCACAATTTACTCCACCCGTTTAATAGTTGTTCACTATACTAAACATAGTTGTCCAACAATACTTATCAAATTTAGAAAGTCAAGAGATAATTTACTTTATGTGTCTATTTTACCTTTACTATTAAATACCAGTATTTATCATCTAACACATTTCTCAAACATTAAATTTAATAAAGTCAAATGATAAAATAGTAACATTACCCCTATTATTTATTGTTTCTTAAAGAGTGTGTCAAATCAATAGTGGACAAGTATTGTTCGACAAAGGGAATATTTGAAAATACTAACTAGTGTATTGAATAATCGGACAAATTTAATATCAGTCTATATTAAAAAAAAGACATTATCATTTTTATTTATCCTTTTAGCATATAAAAAACATGATTTTCTTTTTTTCATATTTTACCTTCAATATTTATTTATTCTTCAAATTATTTTTAATATCTAAATTAAACGTCAATAAATATAAATATCATGATAAATATTTATATCAATTATTATTGTTTAAGAAACTATAAAGTTTAAATTAGACTAGTAAAAGCGAACATTAGCAATAGGCAAACAAGTAAAATTTGTACTGAATTCTTTCCAAAATGCAGAATTAATTTGGACGATACGTCAAGGACGAATTTATGCCTGGTAATTAAGAAGGACTACATAAAAAAAAAAAAAATTAAAAACTCCATCCCAATTGGATTATTTTGGTTGCTCATGCATGTGATTTAACCAATAATGGCCTCCACAATATATATAAAATACAGATTCATGAATCTGACTTAAATAATTTTTCACTAGAATAAATTAAGTATTGATTCTCTAATTATGAAATAAAACAATTTAATCAATTAATTAGTTGAATCATGAAGAATAATTTTTTTTCTACCCAGTAAAAAAGTAGAGAATAATGTCTTAAACACTACCACTTACCATTTTTAAAATGGAGTAAATATACGAGAAAATGAACTTTTTCTGTTGGACTTTAAATTTATTAATTAGAATGACAACATTAAGTAGTTATAAAAATCGATTCTAAATTTAATATTTGTACATATTAATATATTTTCTTAACACAAATATACCATTTGGGTAAAAATTATTAAGTGCAATCGAATTTGTGTCCGAACTTCTAACTCTGCCATGATTTTGATGTATATGTGGTTTTCGTATAGGTGAGTTATACATTTATAATATATAGTCACCTAACTAGGAAAGAAACAAATATATATACATGTAAAATAAGTGAGATAAGCTTATAATATTAGTGCTTCATTCCCCAATGTGAAGCCAAAGTTTCAGTTTCATGGACTTACAAGCCAAGCAAACTTTTGTGTTACTTCAATCAGCTATAAATCTGCCATTACCCTGTTATTGTGTTGGATAAATAAAAATATAGAATATATCCTACTGTTAATTTGCTAATAATTGAGGTGAGGTTCCATTTTATTTTTGTTATAAATTTACATTTTTCTTAACTTTTATTTGTTTATGAAAAAAACACGATTTGGCTTGCCTATTTTCTATAATTCCAGGATTTCTCTGAATTTAAAAATGATCGTTTTGCAAGTTTTAATATCAAGGTTCATTTCCATTTTTCTGAATCTTTATTTGTTTTCGTGAATATAGGATTTGACTCTGGATTCCCACATTGTCTTAGTAGCTCAGATGGTTGATTAGTTGAATTTCCTTGTTGATGAAAGTTCGATTCCCACCTTGTAATTCCATCCCCTACTCCCATTTTTTAATAAGACTTCAGATTTCCCATTTCTATTAATTCTAGGATTTATCTAAACTTGAAAGCCATTATTTTGTAACTGTTGAAGAATGAAAAAAATCTCGCATTGATGATTAATGAAAATGAGTGATCTCCTTGTATGAACTTGGATAAAACTCTCCTCAAAAGCTCGATTTTGGGGTTGAGTTAGGCCCAAAATCCATTTCTTTACGTAACTGTCCTTTATTTGTTCTCGAAGAACAGGATTTGGTTCAGGACTGCCCTGCCAATTACCTATAGCAAGGCTCAAACCTGTTTGTAGTGAATCAAAAGCAATGGTGATGGACTTTTTGGTGACTACAAAGGGATCAGAAGGAGGCAATTTCATAACACCATCAGGACAAACTCCAACTGGTAGTGTGCTTGATCTGTCAGTCATAGACAGTTTAGCTGTTCTTCGATGCAATGCTCGTACACTACACGTCTTTAAAGGAGGAAACACTACTGTTATTCGAGACGCATTTGGAAAAGCTTTGGTTCCTTATTACCCGCTAGCAGGTCGTCTGAAATTCTCAGCACACAATAACCAGTTGCTTCAGATTGATTGTTCAGGTCAGGGAATTTGGTTTGTTGAGGCCTCTGCTGATTGTACTCTCCTCGATGTTAACTACTTCGATGAAGCTTCAGCTTTAGATGACACTACTTTTAATAAACTTCTACCTCAACTAATTCATTCTTCTACTCCACTTCCTGTTGGTTATGACTCTTTCATTGACCCACTGGTGCTTGTGCAGGTAAACAACTAGCCATATATATAGTTCAGTATATATATGTTCAGAGAGAACTAGGTGATAAAATAGTTAACGATATGATTGTCATCATCATGATCATGTACAGGTAACTGAATTTAAGTGCGGTGGATATGTTATGGGACTTACTTTCTGTCACAGTATATGTGACGGACTGGGTGCTGCACAGTTTCTAAAAGCAGTGGGTGAGTACGCTAGGGGTGTTGAGAAACTGAGCGTTGCACCAGTGTGGTGCAGGGAGCTTCTCCTCCCACCTCCACAAAAAGGAGTTGCAGAAGACAACTCGTCGATGCCACCACCACTCACTATTCCAGTACCAGATCAGCGGCTGGAGCATGCTAGTTTCAACATTCCCCTGGATGAGATCAATCAGCTAAAACACCAAATGATGCAAGAGTTAAAAATGGATCAAAATGTGTTTTGTTCCTCCTTTGAGAGTATAGCTGCTACTTTGTGGAGGCACCGAACCCGAGCAATTTTGAATATAACAGATGACAAGAAGAATCCCTCCAACTCCTCGTCGAATACAAGCTTTATTCCTGCAGATGATGCAGGTCAGTAGCAGAGTTACAACCATCAGAGGATGGCCAATTGACCCCCTCATCGGATGATTATACTCTATATACATACTCAATTTTGATTACTCTTAGTGAAATTCGTGATTTTGCCACTAATGCAGGTGATGAAGAAGTGAAACTCGTGTTCTTCGCTAATTGTCGACAACTAGTGCCGCTACCAGAAGGGTTCTACGGGAACTGTTTCTTCCCGGTGACTGTAAAGGCTTCAAACAAAGTAGTGGCCGAAGCATCTCTTGCTGAGGTAGTGAAGCTGATCAAAGATGCCAAGGCTGACATACCAGCAGAATTTTCACAATGGCTCAATAACAAGACTAACAAATCTACGAATGATGATCAATTCAACGATCCATTCGCACCAGGACCAGGAGTGGGTTACGACACATTGTTTATCTCGGAGTGGGGACGATTGGGTTTTAATGAGGTTGATTATGGATGGGGCAAACCTGTGCATGTTATACCAGTACAAGGGTCTGCTGTGATACCTGTAGGCATTGTTAGCAAACAGCCTTTGCCTGAAAATGGCATTAGGCTCATGACTTGGTGCGTCCACAGCCACCATCTTCCTACATTTCTCAACATGATGAACACGGATCATGATGATGCTCTAACTAATTAATGTCTCTCCTGCTATCAAAAAGTGTATTCATTAACTTGTGTGATTTCTGTTAATATATATATTTGTTGCCTGTGTGACTTCTGACATTTTTTACACATACAAATGTGTCAAATCTGTCCCCAATATAGCCCCTCCGTAGAGCAGCACAACCTAAACAACCCCAAATTTCTTGATAACAACAGATACTTTAATTGTTTTGTTCTAAGAAGTAAACAAAATCCTAACTCATTGACTTCATTCTTGCTCCAAAGAAGCAAAAACCTAGCCGAGGATGACTGCACTATTTAAACCATACTCTTACTACTACTACAAAAAAAAAACATGTTTTTTTTTATGACTATAAGCCAGCTTTCACGCACCTAGACTAATTCCAAGGAATACTTGCCACCTCCCACCAGCAACATGTACCAAATAACTCTATCCACCAAGGCTAGAACAAATGGAAAGAATCACCTAGTGTTTTTTTTATGACCGTGGTGTCTGGGCCACCTACAAAAATCATGCTATCTTCTACAGAAATTTAATATTGTACGTGTTTGAAGAAAACAGTTTGTGTCTGTGCTAGAACACATAAAAGAGGATGTGACAGTGAGTTTGTTTGGCTTTAGTTCCTCTCGAGATGTGGTTAAACCAAGGCAAATTCTCATTAATATATGAACATGCCACAGTCAATCATCGTCACTTTCATCACTATATGAAACCAAACCACCTATTGTAACAGGTTCGTGGTTGTCAGCATTAGCACTAGGTCTTTTTGTTAATCTCTGGGATTCTTCTGTTTCAGATTTGGATACGTTATCAACATCTGATGAAGGCTGTTTTTTGTCATCATTGGATGCTTTGGTAGCTGTTGTCAAAGAAGAGACGGAAGATACCAGATCCATCTTAGCTTTCTTAGCTTGTGGCTTGATTTTGACAATCATTCCCAATGGATTAGCTGGAGGATTCTTCCTCTTAATTAATTTCGGCTCCTGCATCAACCAACAATGCAATGCGTTACATCTTGCCAAATGTTGTTTCATAATGATATTGATATACACCACACAAAATTCAACATCAATTATATTGGTCATGTAACGAGTACTCCCCTTTCCCTTCCCTTATAGATTGGCACAGTTAAGAGTGGCCATTTGTTTATTGTATAAGACAGGAACCCTATGCCCACAGGAAAATGTGAAATACGGAAGATATCCAGCAAAACTTACCATTTATCTAAAATTGGAAACTTACTATTGATATCAAAGATAGAAGTTTCAGATTCTAAATTTAATTAACTGAATCTTGAATAGTTGACTAGAAGGGGTTGCACAGATGGTAAGCTTTCTTCCACCTCTAACCCTAAGGTAGTGGGTTCAAGTCACCAAGGGAGCAAAAAGAAAAATGGGAGCTCCTAGGCAGCAGTAAGAAAAAGAATATTGAATAGTTTGATCACAGGCTTTTCAAGTTCTCGCTAGTAAATTAATAGTTGTTGCAGCATGTCATTTTGGCTTACCTCCTAGCTGTCACTTGCCAGTAGGGATGGCAATGGGGCGGTGCGGGGTGGGGGTGAGACGGGTTGAGCTTAACCCACAAATTTTATAATCCGCCCCGCCCCGCCCCACCCCACATAACAACTTTTTTCATTTTCAACCCGCCCTGCATAACTTTTTTAATATTTTCTTTTTCTAGTTAAGTTTGATACTAAAAATAAAATTCATAACAATAAATTCTTTTTTTCATTAGGTTGTATTAATTTAATAGGATAGTAACTTAAAAAATTATTTTTTAGGGGTCAATTGGAAAACATGTAAGATATTGTATTATTTTTTTATTGAACCATTTTCATATACTATCTCGAATATTTTAGAAGATTTATATAAATTATCTTAATAAATAATGCTCTATCACTCTTATAACATGTAAAAAGTTAAAATTAAATTTGAACCCACATAAAATCACATATACCTGCAACCCGTTTCGCCCTGCATTAATTTTTAAAAAACCCACTTCAACCCGCCCCGCACCACCTTAAACCCGCCCCGTCGTCATCCCTTACTTGCCAGCCAACAATTCCTCTTCTTTTCACTGATTAATCAGCTCTATCACCTATATATTTTTTATTCCTTCAACCTTTTTTTTTTTGGGGGGGGGGGGGGGGTTTGCTT
>JAJOOE010005482.1:0-16162 GCA_036250405.1 Solanum raphanifolium | reverse complement strand
TTATGGTATGGTTCTTTTATATTATGATGACTTATGAATAATGCATGAAAGGAATGCATGGATGTTATGAACATGAATGTCTTCACTTTTATGTATATTGTTGGTAACCTAAATGTGATACTTAGCATTTGGTAGGGTTATGGGATCTTACCTGTGCATTGCACTAGTGTGGCTTTGGGTTGCTCATATGTGAATTGGCTTATGTTTCTTTGTAAATGTGCATAATGGTTTCTAAACTTGACTACATGCATGATTTCAACTGAATGTCCCATTTATGCATGTTTTAAGGATTTTGTGTATGGCACCCATACTTAGTACAATTAATTATGCTAACCTGTATTTTCTACTTTACTATGAGTGTAGGTTTCGGTCGTTGATACTTACTACTTCCTTCAAGGTGAAGCTTGGGTCGACTATTCCCTAGGATTGGTGAGTCCTCCAGTTCGAGGACAAGTTGCTATTGATTCTAGTTTCTAGTTTACTTCCTATGTTCAAGAGTATATTGTATTTTATATTTGGATACTTTATTGATGTAAGGGCTTAGACCCTAATTGTACTCTTATGTTTAGATGGTGATTGAGACAAGTCTAGTTCATATTTTCCTTTATGAAAGAAGTTGACTTCTAGTGTAAAAGTTTAAAATTTTTCCATACTTTTCTATGTCTTTATGTGATGATGACGCTAAGGGCTTGTATGCGACCCCTTCAAGGTCTATTATGCCGTGTCACGCCTAGGGGGTACTCTTGGGTCGTGACATATAGAGGGAAAATGCCTATCATATAAGGCCTCAAAATAGGCCAACTGAATACACGAGTGGTAGTCGTTATTATACACAAACTCCGCCAAAGTCAATAATTGGTCCACTAACCTCCAAAGTCTAACATATAGGCCCACAACATATCCTCCAAAATCTAAAAAGTGCACTCCAAATACTCATCGGTTTATGGATGAAAATATCTGCTAACATAAACATGGGTACCCATCTCCTAAAACGTCCTCTAAAAGCTGGAAGTGAACTAAGAACCCCTATCTTAAATGATGGATATTGGCACCCTCTAAAGACAAATTATCTCCCAAATGTAGACATTAGCTAACCTCTTCACACTGAATGATGATTGAACGGGTAGTGAGTTTGGTGACTTGTTCAATCGACTAATGATCACCCAAATACTTACAATACCTCTAGAAATTTGTGCAAATCCCATAACAAAGTCCATGGTGATGCGCTCCCACTTCCACTCTAAAAGGGGAAATCTTTGAAACTCACCATCAGGCCGCAAATGCTCAATTTTCACCTATTGGTGATACAAGAAATAGAACATGTAGTCTGAAATATCTTCCTTATACATCTCCACCAGCTATGCTACCTCAAATAATGATACATCCTTGTAATGCCTGGATGAGTAGTATATCTAGAACCATGGGCCTCATAAAGAATAAACTGAATCAAATCCCTAACTCTAGAAACACAAAAATGGCCATCAAACCTCAACACTCTATTATAATATAAGGTAGCCTATTGACATCACCTTGAAAAATCTAATCTCGGATAGCCATCAAGGCCTCATCCTCCAACTGACAACCATAGATCCACTCCAACAGAGATGACTCAACCCCAACATAGGCTAACACCCATCTAGAATCTGAAACATCGAGTCGAATCCTATTGGTGAAATACTAAATGTATAAATCCCAAGGTCGTTTGTAGAAGAAAGGCAAGTTAGACTACCCATACTCACTGCCATCCAATTCAAGGCATCTGCTACTACATTTTTCTATTCCACATGGTAGAAAATAGAGAGGTTCGAGTATTTCAGAAGCACATTCAACCTACGATGCCTGGAATTAAGGTCCTCTTAGATCATAATGTAATGAAGACTTGTGATTAGTGTAGATCTAGCAACGGACCACATGCATGTAGTGCCTCTAAATCTTAAGCGTGAAAACTATCGTCGCCAACTCAAAATCATGAGTGGGGTAGTCACACTTGTGCACCTTAAGTTTCCTTGATGTATAAGCTATAACATAGATAAACATGATAAACACAAAATCCATGCCAATGTCGAATCATCACGATACACTGTGAAGCCCTCGCCCTCAACTTGAAGAGTCAAAACAGGAACTGTAGTAAGCAACTCCTTGAGCTTTAAAATGGTCAACTCACACTCCTTAAACCATGAAAAAGGAATATCAAGGTGTGTCAAAAGAGTCAAAGGTGTTTCAATAGTCGACAAGCCCTCCATTAACCATTTCTAGTAGCTTGTTAATCTGATGAAGCTCTAAATCTCAGTCACTAGGGTGGCCTAAACCAATTATGAATAGCCTCAAACTTCACCGGATCCATAATAACACCATCATTGGACACCATGTTTCCCAAAAAATATATAGACTCAAGCAAAAATTATCATTTTGAGAACTTGACATAAAACATGTGAACTATTAAAGTTTGAAACACAGTCCTCAAATGTTCCTCGTTCTCCTCCCAGCTCCATGAGTATACCAAAATTTCATCAATGAAAATAATGACAAAGCTATCAATATACGGCCTGAGCATACATGTCATGAAGTCCATAAATTGTCTATGAATTAGTCAACCCAAAATATATCAGTAGGAACTCATAATGATTGTAACGTGTCTTAAATATGGTCATAGGGATGTCCACCACCATAACCCTAAGATAATTGTAACTAGATCGCAAGTCAATCTTAGAAAACATTATGGCACCATTAAGTTGGTCAAATAAATCGTCAATACGAGGCATGGGATATCTATTCTTCAACATTACCTTGTTTAAAATCCTTTAATAAATATACATCCGCATAGACCCATCCCTATTGTTAATAAATAGAACTAGGGAACCCCAAGGTGACACACTCGGTCAAATGAATACCTTACCTAAGGGATCTTAAAGGTGAACATTAAGCTCCTTGAGCTCTACGGGGGCCATAAGATAAGGAAAATTAGAAATAGAATGATTTCGCATCTGAAATTCAATAGGAAAGTCAATATCACACTCCGGGGTAAGGCCAGGTAGATCAATAAGGAACACATCCACAAAATCTTGAATAATGGGAACTGAATCAACTATAGGGACCTCCCTACTAACATAACACACGTAGGACAAATAAGATAGCACACACTAGAAACCAACCTCTACGTCCAAATAAAACAGATAACACAGTCAACATATGACTGATACGTTCAAATTACACCTCCCTAAAGAATCATAAGCGATCGTTATCAAGTAAAGAACCCAACTTGTAGGTTGGGGTTGATCCCATAAGGAAACCGGTTTAGACTTAACTTTAACTTACACCTATGTCCTAGTGTATTACATGCAAAGTGATAAGTTAGGTATCTCTAAATCCTTGGTCCGGCATCTAGAGACTTTCACCCCGCACCTTGGTCCGGCTACATGTGTATAATTAACTAACTCTTACCTTTACCTCATATTAGACATCATAATCGATGTTTGGCTTAGTTATTACTTCACACCAATCGACACTAGCCTATTATATAGTATCACACTAAATCTATGTCAATAATTATTTTCTTGTTGATTACCTCCTTGGTCTGGAAAGTAGCAACAAGGCGAGTTCTAACGCGTGCACTGGTTAAAAAGACTTTTGAACGAAAGAATTATCAATGCATGCAAAACACTATTCAAGAATTGCTTATTTACTGTTCATACTATGTTAATCGATCTTGGATCCCACAACCCTAGTTGTGGAGTTTAGTTACCCATAATCATATGAAGACAATTCATTGTTTTAGATGAAAGAATTATGAACTTACGTAGTTGACAAAAATAAACCCAGAAATTCAACTCAAATTTCAAATCAAATCTTCAAAACTAACCTTTGGAAATCAAGAATTGCTCGGGTAGCAAAATTAGTTCTCAAGTCACAATGTAAAACAAAAGTAATAAAGTCTAACCCCCAAAAACGAGGTTTACATGCCCTATTTATAGAAAAAAAGTCCTAAATTAAAAGGGAAACAAATTAAGGAAAGTGTGTTCAGGCACGCGTCTTCATTCCACGAGACTGAGTCACGGACTGTCAATGAATCTACGGTCCGTGAGTCCCTTCCGTCAGCCAGGACTTAGAAATTATTTCAGCCTCCAAAAATTAGCTTCTCTGAAGCAAACGATGGACATGCAGTACGGATTGTAGATCGATCTATGGTCCGTCAATCCCCTTCCGTAGCTCAATACTTGGAATCTTCAAAAATCACGTACTGGAACCCTCGCAATATCAATCTACGGATCAACAGTATGGTCCGTAGATCAATCTACGGACCGTCAATGGTCACCGTGGTTCCACACTCTGTCAAATTTCCTTGATTTGCCTTACATGCCTTGCATGCTGATCTACGGCCGTCACCTACGGAGCGTCACTGGACCTACGGTCCGTAGATCACCTCCGTAGGTGCCCTTTCTACAGTTATTTCAGTTGTCTCTTTACTTTCGCGCCTAAACATCTTTCCTGCAAAACATAATAAAAACACATAAAAACCAATCCAAAAATGCCCTAGACACACACAATTTGTAAGTGAACTGTATTAGAAATATCGTAAACTGACGGTATATCAACACCCTCAACTTAAATTCGTTGTTTGTCCTCAAGTGACGCACTAAGACTCTAAATGACACTTGTATAGAAGCAAGCATTTCACACAAGCAATCACATGGCTTTCCACCCCACTCTCTTTGTGGGTACAAAATTTGTTCTCTTAGACTCGATAAGCTAATTCGTGCGGATCAAACCATGACAACGATTGCCCAACCAACACACAACATACACTATTTCACTATCACCAAGGTACCAACTCACCGACAATGTACTAACTGCCCTTACTTCAAACGAAATCCCTTTCCTTTCGCACAATGACTTATGAATTGTAGTACAAGGATTCATTCAACACTCACACTCAGAAAGAACTTCAAGTACAGTTAGTGCTCAGTACCATAGGTTTGCCCTTATTTTCACTGCTTAGACTCCCCAAACTAGACTCTAGGATCACTATAGGACTTTCTTGGCTTGTAATGTAGGCTCAGGGTCAGGTGTGGTACATTTGGGTACTTCTTAATGACTTTTTGCCCTCCTTGACATTACACTAAGCTTTCAACCTCTTTTTCCCATGTTTTTGCCATCCTACCATTTTACCTTTCTTTCCCTTGATTTTATGCAACCACGGATGTGACTTTAGACTTTGTAGCTCTTTTTACTTTTATTCTATTTTTCTTTTAGCTTTCAGCAAGTCACATCATTTCCTCTCTTTTTCAACATCAAACTCTTTTCATACCCATTTTTCTTTCGGTTTCCTCTTTCATAGCCACCCTCAACTTATGGATTTTCCATTGGTTGAGGTGCACAATACCCGATGGCGGGTCAGGGCCAAGATTGAAGTTACTGTTTACATTAGCCACCCTCAACTTAGGCTTTTGGCCTAGGTCGAGGTGCACATGTCCAAGGAGGGACCGGGGCCAACATAGTCGATTATAGGAAGGTGAGTTTGAGGTTTAGAAAGAAATGGTATTATTTTAGGCTCAAAGTATTTGGATCAAAGGGAGCATTTGTTTCATTTGGTTGGATCTTTCTTTTAGGCAATTTGCGGACTTATCAGAACAATGGCCTATGATCACTTCCTAACCTCTAGATTGAATTGTCTTAGCAGGACTAACCGGGAAAGTTCTAGTTTTGCACAAAAACTGTTTGAACACTCAACTATTCTCACACACTCTTGCCACATAGTTTCATTATCAGATTATCAGATTACCCAGTTCAAGTTTCAGCTTAAGTCATGCCATCAAGTTGATTCATTATCATGTCATACACAAAGCTAACACATTCAACTAATCGTAGCCTACAAATTCTAGCACACATCACAAAATCTAACAGGTATCATTTTTAAGCCATCATGCTTCTTTATATTTCATGCTTCTACACATACGATCCTAACACATGCTGGTTCAACATAAATTAAACAGTCTCTTGGGAAAAAGAACACAAGCAAGAAAACCCCACGAGAGGATATATGAGTTGGGCTACTCAGAGTTCACCCTATCACTCACAATCCATTTACCCCACCCCCAACAAAAATAGATGTGATTGTCCCCAATGCATACAAAAGCAAAGAAAAGAAAGTGGATTGGGTGAAGCAAACATGTGGCGCATAGCGCCGGCGAATCATCAACAAGCGGGTGGGTCCGGTTTCCCGGAGCCCGCTGGAACAATAGTTGGGTCACCCTCAGTAGTGCCCACATCATCCATCATAGCACCCTCAGTAGTGCTCTCTATCACTCTCATAGCACCAGCAGTGGTGCTCACAACGTCCCTCACAACAAGCGGGACCTCTACTACTGGGGCAGAACTTGATGCCCCTGCAATACTCTCACGCACCCTCCGCTGGCGCAACTCTTCATCTAGAATCGAAGCCTTCCTAGCCTCATTCTCCTACCTACACTGTCTCTTCTGAGCTTTTTATTCCTCAGTGCGACTAGAACAGTGCCTCTTACCTTTGGTATGTGTAAGCGCAGACTCCTCCTTGGCGGTCCCACTGAACAAAGCATCCAGCACCGTATCATCAGCAAGTGCAGTAGGCGCAACCTGAGGCTCAACTGTCGAGGTAGCAAGAATGGCATGAACGTCGGCCCGAATACTGGCTAACTCGGACTGAAAAGAGGATAGATCTATGGTTGGGGCTGGTCGCTCAAGGACTCTTAGTTCAAAGGCATCAAGACGCTTATTAACGGCCTGGACCTTCTGGTCCATCATGCCCTCCATCCTTCGCTCGATTCTGGCCTCGGACTCTGCTATCGACTTTTGCATCCAAGGCTGGATGTGATGCAGCAGTGTGGCCATCTGAGCCTCTAATTTCTGTATTCTGGCCAACGGGACAACAGTAGCCCCGAACTGTGGTGTGGACCGGGATGAGCTAGGAGCCATACTACCTGCCTGAGAAGAGGCGGCCAGGACAGTATCGGTGTGATCTGGTATACTGGGGTCACCGCCCTGTGTCTGCCCCACCGTGTCTGCAAGATCAACACCCAAGGGAGGAACCTCAATCTGGGTCTCTCTGCGAGGTGCCGCCACGTTTGTCTCATCAAGAATGAGGCCTATATCCAACGTCCCTGTAGGGTGGATCAACCTATCACAATGCCAGATCGGCACTCCAGAGTCCCTGCACAATTGGAAGATCAAACATGGAAAGGGGTAAGTAGTGGAGGTCTTGAATGCCCTCTCGTGAACCTCTGCTAGCAGCATGCGGGCAAAGTCAATCTCCACTCCTACTACCAATGTTGCAACCATGACCGCTCTGTCCCATGTGAGTTGGTTGTCAGCTTTTGTAGGCGATACCCTGTTACGCACCAACAGCCAGAAGAACTTGGCTACAAAATTTAATGTGGCCTTTCGGATACCCAATCGTGGAGTGGCGACCCATTCAGCACGCTCACCATCTGCAACAATGTACTTAGCCAACCATAGTATAACAACCTCTCGCTGCTTAGCATTTTTTTGGAAAGTGCCACTCTGCACGATGTCTCATGTGTAATCAAACTCCGCTGTGTTTAGTGACCAAGAGAGACCAGTGGTCGGACCATAGAGAAAGCGGCTGATGGTGGCAGGTGATATGTCCATCGGACAACCTTGGACCATAGTGGAAGTGAGAGGATCTTAGGATAGGGGTTTTGACTGCTTGGAAATCGAACCATGGAGGGTGGCAGCATAAGACGCGTAGAATTCCAGCACAATATCCCTGCTATACATCCCTGGGTCTCAAGCCATGCAGTCACACTTGTGGAGGTTAAAAAGCCAGTGGATATCCGGGAGAGTGTGCAAAGCTCCCCGTGAGGACTTTGCGCTCCTCTATAATAAGTCGGGCCATCTTCTGTTTGTCATTTATCATATTCGCATCCCGATAAATTTGCCATTGGCTCTCTACACACCATCTGTTTCGCTCGTCGGCTACTGGAGTAGGACCATCATTTTGTGGTACAGGGATGGACTCCAAGCTAGTGGCCTCATCAGACGAGGTAGCTTGATTATCCTCACCGGACCCTGTGGCTGATTTAGCACTGGAACCTGCAGCAGGGGCAGATTCGGACCCTGAAGTATGGCTAGACTCAGATCCCGAAGCCTGGCCAGACTCAGAGCCAGACGTGGACCCCTCAGCTGCACTGAAAGCAGCCCCAGTTGGTGACCCGATCAGTGTGTGCTCCTCATCAGACTGGGAGACAGTGACTACGTCAGGAACCACCTTCCGGGGGGTGCCTCTGGTGGCTCGGGGTGCAGTGGGAGAAGTCCTTGTGTTGAAAGAAACGTATGATGGATCTCTTTTCGTGTCTATGTCCTCATCGATTAACCTGAAGCTAGGAGCAACAGATTTTGACTTGCCCTGTTTTGAGTAGGTGACTAGCTTCTTGGGTGCCATCGTACCTGTAGAATCGATATTATTGTCAAAACTAACTCAAAACAACAACAAAAAAAACTTTAGACTATAAACGAACAGTAACAAAAGTCCTAAGAAAATTTCAGACAGAGGCTACAGTGGTCATCCACGGAGGGGACCTACGGTCCGTGGAACCCTTCCGTGGATCAGCGGACCAATAATATTGGTCGCAGACGGAAACCACGGATGTACAGAACGTCCGTAGATTGATTGACGGACCGTAGTCCACATTCGTGGTTTCACACTTTGTGAAATTTTCAAGAGCATCCACTCACGAACCCAATCTACGGCCTGTAGATTGGTCTATGGTCCGTAAACGGGGTATCGTGGATGGGATCTGTGCCAGGTTTTCGCCATTTTTAATTTTCAAGTCCACATTTTTAGACCATTTCCAACAATATCTTAATCTAATCATGCATTTCAACATTGAATAATGCTAGTTTGTCATTTACAGGATTCCAATTAATCATTTTACCAATTATTTAAGACAAACTTTAGAACCGTAAGTCAAAACTTACATGTAGACTTATAATCACATACAACAAGGCAACACAATCAGTATCTATAGTTCCAAGGGTATTGTAACTTCTAATTTTATCATGCAATTTTATCTAACAGTTACCCAAGGTCAAGATCCGACTCCCTACTTTCTATATTCTATCTATGAACCGACATTCAAAGTAAAGGGAGAGTCTATTACCTTACAAGCAACGTGGAGTGGGGTGATTTCGTGATGACACTAAGTTTTGCAAGATCAAAGAATCGCCTTTTCGTTACTAACCCAACACCGGACCCTTTTGTGAAATATAGAATGAGTTGTATTTGGAAAGGAAAGGAATTATGGGAATGATGGAGGAATGGGAGGAATGATTTTAATGAGGAGTTATGGCGTGATTTAGGGGATTTGAGGGTGTTTGAAACGGTTGGAGAGTGAATGGAGGGAAGTGGAACTGATTTGAAATTAGGGGAGTTTTAAATAAGGGGGTCCGGGTCGAGTCAGACAGATTTAGGGTTTTGGACCCACGAGACCCCATCTACGGTCCGTAGGTTGGGACCGTAGATAACTCTTACACTTGGGAAAAATTTAGGAACTCAGCTGGGATCTACGGGCACCATCCACAATCCGTGGATAGAACAACGGACCATCGATAGAGTCTGTAAACCTCTGCACCATACCATTTTCTGTAGATTTTTCATAGCGTACCTGCACATGTAGCAATCATTCAACTATTCTTTTTACATTTTCTAGACACTTTTAGACACGGACCCTATGCTAATTCTAGCCAACACTACAAAAAAACTAAAACACCTATCTAAGTTGATGCAGAGATGCAAATAACCAAAGAAAACTACTAAATGGGAAACTGAAACCTATCGTTGGCTAGATTGTACATCTTGGGTTGTCTCCCAAGAAGCGTTTGATTTAACGTCGCTGCACGATGCAAGTTTCTTGATTACTCAGACTTCATCAAGATTGTAGGCCTTAATCATTTCTTGCACACTTTTAGTATTTCCCAGATAGATCTCGATCCTTTGCCCGTTTACCATGAACCTTGTTCTTTCACTATTTTCAAGCTCAACCGCTCCATGGGAGAGAACTTTTGTGAGCAAAAATGGCCCGGTCCATTTGGACTTGAGTTTTCCTGGAAACAAACGCAACCTAGAGTTGAATAGAAGCACAAGATCACCAACTACAAATTCTCGCTTTTCAATTATTTGATCATGGTACCGTTTCATCTTATCTTTGTACAAGGCTGAACTTTCATAAGCTTTCAGGCGAAACTCACCAAGCATATTCAAGTCATTCAATCTTTGATTCAATGCGGCGCCCCAATCCAAATTTAGCTTCTTCATTGCCCACATCGCCTTATGCTCTAGCTTTACCGGTAAATGACAAGAATTCCCATATACAAGTTGGTAAGGAGACATACCTATGGGGGTCTTGTATGCAGTGCGATTTGCCCATAGAGCATCATCAAGCTTCCTTGACCAATCCGTTCTATTAGCATTCACAATCTTCGCTAAGATCTGTTTAATTTCTCTGTTGTACACTTCAACTTGCCTACTAGTCTGCGGATGGTAAGGACTGGCTACATTGTGGCGGACACCATATTTCTCAAGTAGTGCCTTGAACAACTTATTACAAAAGTGAGAACCTCCGTCGCTGATAATCGCCCTCGGTGTACCAAATCTGGAGAAGATGTTCTTTTTCAAGAATGCGGTGACACTTTTACCTTCATTGTTGGGGAGCGCAACTGCTTCCACCCACTTCGATACATAATCAACCGTAACAAGAATATACTTCATTATGTATAAGCTCACAAATGGACCCATAAAATCAATGCCCCATACATAAAACAACTCTATCACCAATATTGGATTCATAGGGAGCTCTTGCCTCTTTGAAATCCCTGCTTCTCTTTGGCAACGATCACAAGACTTGGCGAAATCATGAGCATCTTGGTGGATGGTAGGCTAGTAGTACCCACACTACAAAATCTTATGCGCAGTCCGAATACAACTATGATGCCCACCAAAAGGCGATGAATGGCATGCTTCAAGTACACTCAGCATCTCAACCTCAGGCACACAGCGACGAATAATCTCATCAGCACAACTACGATACAAGTAAGGTTCATCCCAAAAGAATTTCTTCACATCATGCATAAACTTTCTCCTCTCGTGAAAAGACAAGTCCAGGGGCACCAAATCGCTTGCCAAATAATTAGCAAAGTTTGTGAACCATGGAATCAAATCATGAGAAGCAGCCAATACATGTTCATCTGGGAAAGCATCATTAATTTCAGCTCTATCTCCAAGCTTTAGCATAGCCTCTTCTTCTAGTCTGGACAAGTGATCGGCAACTTGATTTTCGGTCCCCTTTCTATCTTTTACCACAAAATCAAACTTTTGCAGCAACAATACCCATCTAATCAATCTTGGTTTTGCATCCTTTTTCGCTATCAAATACCTCAATGTAGAATGGTCAGTAAGCACTATGACCTTAGTACCAAGCAATGAAAGATCAAAATTTCTCGAATGCAAAAACCACCGCAAGAAGTTCTTGTTCGGTCACAGTATAATTCTTCTGGGCCACATTTAGAGCTTTGCTAGCATAGTAAATAGGGTGAAGAATTTTGTCTTTCCTCTATCCCAGTACCACACCAAGTGCCGCTCCACTTGCATCACACATTACCTCAAACGGTTGTCCCTAATCAGGTGAAATAATGATAGGTGCAGTGACCAACTTCTCCTTCAACTCTCCAAATGCTCTCAAACAGGCCTCATCAAAGTCAAACTAATACTTCTTTCAGAGCAGTTTGCACAATGGGTGTGCAATTTTTGAAAAGTCTTTTATGAATCTCCTATAGAACCCGGCATGCCCAAGAAAACTTCTAACACCATTTACAGAAATAGGTGGCAAAAGCTTTTCTATTACCTCAACTTTAGCTCTATTAACCTCAATATCTTTATCTGAAATTCGATGACCCAACACTATACATTCTTTAACCATTAAATGACACTTCTCCCAATTCAGCACCAAGTTGCAGTCTTCACACCTCTTAAGTACCTCGGCCAAATGATCCACACAACGATCAAAAGAATCACCTACAACTAAAAAATCATCCATGAACACTTCAATAGTGTCCTCCACCATATCAGAAAATATCGACATCATACAGCGCTGGAAAGTTTTAGAGCATTGCACAACCCAAATGGCATCTGTTTGAAAGCAAAAGTCCAATAAGGGCAAGTGAATGTGGTCTTCTCTTAGTCTTCTGGAGCTATAGAAATTTGATTGTAGCCCAAATACCCATCGAGAAAACAATACCAACCCTTTCCTGCAAGTCTATCCAACATCTGGTCCATGAATGGCATAGGGAAGTGGTCCTTTTCTGTCCACGCATTTAACTTCCGGTAATCCATACAAACTCTCCATCCAGTCACAGGCCTCATTGGAACGAGCTCATTTCTTTCATTTGGAACCATAGTAATGCTACCCTTTTTAGGCACACACTGCATAGGACACACCCAACTACTATCAGCAATGGGATAAATAACTCCCGCATCCAGCCACTTGCTGATCTCCTTTTTAACTACCTCTTGCATAGGTGGATTTAATCTTCTCTGGTGCTCGATACTGGGTTTATGATCTGGCATGAGTTAGATTTTGTGAGAGCAAATACCAGGAGGAATACCAATAATATCCGCAATAGTCCACCCAATAGCTCGCTTGAACCTCTTTAACACAGTCACCAAGCACTCCATTTGTCTCACATTCAAATTTGCCGCAATGATGACCGGTAAAGTATTCTCTCTGCCCAAATATTCATACCACAAATGCGGTGGTAGAGCCTTAAGATCCACTTTCGGTGCCTCCACAATAGAAGGTCTTGAGGGTGGGGACTCGCGATTTTTCATGTCTAAGTCATACTTTTTTGGTTTGGACCGATATTCACACCTATCGAGTGCAGCTACCAACTCCTCATACTCTTCAATACCATCACTATCGAAATTCATTATAATTGTTGCTACTACCTCAACACCTAGTCGCTCTTCAATTTGCACTTATCTCCCACTCTCCACTCTATAAGTTATAGCAGATACTGTTTGGAGTTCACCACTCAGCTTCATGGACCTACAATTATTGAAAGTTGCTTCTTCATTATTCAGTCTGAACTTCATCTGTCCCTTTTCCATATCAACCAACTCACGCCCTGTGGTAAGAAATGGTCTCCCAAGGATGATTGGAACCTCAAAATCGACCTCACAGTCAAGAATCACAAAATCTGCCGAAAAAATGAAAGATTCCACTTTTACTAGTACATCATGGAGTACACCAATGGGCCTTTTCACAGTCCGATAGGCCATCAGTAACCACATCGTAGTGGGTTTTGGGTCCCCTAGACCCAACTTCTTGTAAATAGACAATGGCATGAGGTTGATTCTAGCACCAAGATCACACAATGCCTTAGCAAAGTGTAACAATCCGATAGTACATGGAATCGTGAAGGCACCAGGATCCTCTTTCTTTTGCACAAGAGACCTTGTGGTAATAGCACTATAATGTTACAATCTATCATCATCTTCTAAACTCACATACCTCTTCTTTGTTACCATATCTTTCATAAACTTTGCATACCCAAGCATTTGTTCCAAATTTTCTATCAACGGAACGTTGATGGAAAGCTGCTTCAACATAGTAATAAACCTGCGATATTTACCATCTTCAATCCTCTTCACTAATCTCTACGGAAAAGGTGGTGGAGGTCTAGGTATGGGGACCACTTTCTGAGATATCTCCACTTATTTCTCTGTCGCATTCTTAGACTTTTCTTTAACCTCTATCATATCATCTTCTTTTCTAATCTCAACTTCCACCACAGCTGGCATAAGTGGATCAATGGTTTGCTTACCCCCTCGAGTAGTAACTGCCATGCAATGGCTGTCATTCTTTGGATTCTGGATGGTATTGCTAGGAAGAGTACCAGGTTGACGTGGGTTCACTGTAGTAGAGAATTGGGTCATCTGTTGCTCTAGATGCTTTATTGACACTGCATGGACATCAACTTTTTGACCAATACCAGACAAGTCGCTTCTCATCTCCTTCACATTTTCATCAGATACATCAAACCTTCTTATCATCTTCTGCATCATATCTTCAATACCGCCATACTTCCTCCAGTTTCCCTAGTACCAGATTCCCGATTTTGAGGGGGGACATAAGGTCCAACTCGATCGTTTCTGTTGCCATAGCTGTTTCGGTTATGGTTGTTGTCGCTATTGAAGTTCCCTTCCCTAACATATTGACCCTCTCAATTGTAATTTCCATAGTTCCGACCTTGGTTTCCTTGACCATGGCGCCAATTTTCCGTGTTGGATCCTTGGGCATTTGGTCAGAAACCCAATGTCTGATCATTCAGAGCATAAGTATTCTCTTCATAGTAACACTCTTCCACTGGTGGTGGAGCTCTTGTCAAGTAGTTCACAGCATTTACCTTTTCTGCACCTCCGCTCACATGCTTCAGTACCAATCCCAACTCGGTCCTCATCGGAGCCATCTCTTCACGAATCTCATCCGCAGACTGGTTGTTGGTAGCATGGACGGCAAATGTGTTTCTCCCAGTATCCGACCTCCTAGCGCTCTATACTTTATTTTTGCGAGAGATCTTCTCCACCTTTTCTGTGATCTGTGCATATGTGGATTCACCATATGATCCTCCAGCAATAGTATCTAGCACTGCTTTATTGTTATCATCCTGACCTCAATAGAAATATTCCTTCAGCGACTCATCATCAATACAGTGATCCGGAACACCTCTTATGAACGAAGTGAATTTGTCCCATGAGCTACTTACAGACTCTCCAGGTAATGCCACAAAATTATTGATCCTATCTTTGTGATTTAGCTTCTTGGACACTGAGTAATATCTTGCTAAAAACACATCCCTCAATTGGTTCCATGTATAGATTGAGTTATAAGGAAGCTCAGTGATACATATAGCAGCATCGCCTGTCAGTGATAGAGGGAACACTCCCAATCCGATGACATCCATATCCAAGTCTGGTCGACCTACATATCTTTTGTAGACTACCCTTATCTTGGCTATGTGAGCATGTGGGTCCTCCGATAGCAACCCTGAGAACAAGCCCCTCGTTGTGAGTATCTGCATCAAGCTACTAGTTATCACAAATGTGTTCCCCGGAGGCAGAGGAGGTAAGACTAGAGGTCCATCAGAGTCAGCAATATTTGTGTTGCCCTTGTAGTTGTCATGCAGTTGTGGGTCTGGTGGACCGTGCACCCTCAGTGTATTTCCAAATTGATTTTCAGCTAGACCCCGATTTTCCCCACCAGCTACTCTCGACTATTGTAACTCAACTGTATCATCAAGATTTACTCCAATAGGATTAACTATAATTCCTTGATTGTTGATTCTTCGCAAAGTTCTGTTCAACTCTGGATCGTAAGGAGTAAGTGGTTCACCTTGACTCTGTGTCCTTGGCATACACTAGAGTCAAAACCTGAGAGAGACAAAAATAAAGAGAAAAAGTAAAATTAGGAAATATTTGACTAAAGTTCAATAATGTGGTTAAAATTAATCTAAAAGCCAAAGATTCCCCAGCAGCGGCGCCAAAATTTGATACGCTCAAATTACACCTCCCTAAAGAAGCATAAGCGATCGTTATCAAGTAAAGAACCCAACTTGTAGGTTGGGGTCGATCCCACGAGGAAATTGGTTTAGACTTAACTTTAACTTACACCTATATTTGTTTAGTCAAAATACTTCCGGAAACAAGTAATAAAAAGGGGGGAGTTGTGAAACAAATTGTAAGAATTCGGTAAGTAATCAGTAAACAAAAGTCAATTTTTGTTGTTATCAAGATGGGAAAATTAACTAGGGTATATGTGTTCACCACAAGCTCATAACTTAGTAATCCTAGCAATAATAATCCTGTCCTAGTGTATTACATGCAAAGTGATAAGTTAGGTATCTCTAAATCCTTGGTCCGGCATCTAGAGAATTTCACCCCGCACCTTGGTCCGGCTACGTGTGTATAATTTGCTAACCCTTACCTTTACCTCATATTAGACATCATAATCGATGTTTGTCTTAGTTATTACTTCGCACCAATCGACACTAGCCTATTAGATAGTATCACACTAAATCTATGTCGATAATTCTTTTCTTGTTGATTACCTCCTTGGTC
>JAJOOE010005481.1:0-22646 GCA_036250405.1 Solanum raphanifolium | reverse complement strand
ATATATATATATATATATATATATATATATATATATATATATTCATTTTGGGCACCTAACCCTTTTCCATTTTGGGCAGCCAACCTTTTTACTTTTTGGGCAGCCAACTTTTTCTTCGAGCTATATCTATTAAGTGATAAACATCACTTTTGCAACATATATTCTCACACCTCCTCTATAAGAATTTGTTTGCCTTAACTCTAAGAAATCTTGAGAACTTTCTCTAGCCATACTACTCACGAAATCACAAGAAAACCTTGCTCCTTTTAGGTGGAAATCGAGACACACCCTGCCTTTAGGTGAGTAATCAAAATTTGTCTTTGAGCTGAGTAGTGTCTAGTATTTTAAAAATATCTCGTTCTGTAGAACTTTTTTTTCAGCGAATAAATATGATTTAGAAAGATAATAAATATACCTACAACTCTTGTGTTTATGTGGAAATCTAATTTTCCTGCTATAGATTCGAAATATGGGACGCAACATAGGACAAATTCGAGGGGATTCTTAAAGCTGGCCATTGGAGATGGAGTTTTTGGGAGCTTTAAGAAATATCACATTTGCATATAGGCATATATATTTTGTAAAAATCTTGAAACTTATACATGATCTATTTGTTGTACATGTAACATCTGAAACTTCGATCAGTTTTTAGTTTTGGGTCAACTTCAAACGATCATATATTTTAGCAAATAAATATTTAGGTGGCTCATGAGGTATCAAATTGAAGTTCTTTGAGTCCTTTTTCCAACGCCACCAATTTTGCTAAATTTAAAGCTCTGAGTAAAAAGTTATGGATGTTTGAGTGAAGCCTCTCTGGTTAAGGCTTTTCATCCATTTGAAAAAGGGGTAGTTTGGTCTTTCCCTTACCCCAATAGGCCTACTCACATTTTTCCTCAACCAAGTGAAGGGTCTAATTAGACGCTGAGTTATTTTTCATATTCCTAAACACTTAGAATTTTAGGGCTAAGTTTCAAGAAGAGGAAAAGAGGGTTTTCAAGCGTTCATTCATGGGTTGAGAGATTTCGCCACGAACAAGGGTTCTTTCGAGGTATGTAAGATTTTCACAATGTTGGATTTGCTCTCCCTCACGCCATACATGTAATTTCATTCATGAATTCGTTCTTGAAAATCATTTTTATTGAGATTCTTGAGAAGTTCTTGAATTTTAGTCCCATTCTTTAACAATGGAGGTTTTGAGTTCTTAAGGTGAGGGTCTTGCGAATGAGTGACGTTTATTGATAGATTTTGTGTGGGATTTCATTGAATTTGTGTTGGGCTTATAAATCAAAGAGATTTTTGAAGAAACCAGTCGATTCTAGACGAGTTAAGACCCAAAATTGAGCAAGAAAAATCGTCGAATTTATGGGTTCGGAGTGGGGCAATGCACCCCTAAGGCGCCAGGAGGGCTGGCGCCCTACGCGTGCAGTGCGCCCCAAAGTACTCCCAGTATTTTGAGTCCTGAAGCTCGGCACCAAGGTCATCAGGCCCATTTCTTCTCCGATCTTCGTCCCGTGCATGTTCTTTCAAATTATGTCTTCGCTCTCTTCTTGATATTATCCCTTAAAGTCTCCGTTAATCCTTGAGAGATCCTACATATACTAATCACATCTCTTAATATACATTTCAAATTAAGGTAGAGTTAAGAGGAAAGTTCAAGAGGTCCTTTTAAGTCAAACTTGAGAAACCTTTTGAAATTAACTAAGGATTTGAGCTAAGTCTTGAGTAAATGAGTATTAGAATAAGGAGAATTGTGTTTCATATTTCAAAAATGATTATAAGGGAGCTAAGTATTCTCAAATGTAATACATTTACATTTTCAAAGAGAGAAACAGTGATTTCTAAGTGAGTTATGAGTTTAGAGATGTTTTCAGAGTATTACCTCTTTTAAGAGGATCTTTTGGATAATTACCTCAAATTAAGAAAGAGTTATGTTTTAAACATTTGAGCATGAGTTATATATTATTAGGAGTAGTATTGAGCATCGATATGGGGATGAGTTCAGACAACTCAAAATCCTCATAAACCATATATGCCAACATGGGTACATGGTTATACTTTTTAGATGAATCCTTATTACTTTTAAGCATAGCGTAGTGTATCCACTTAGTTGAGGTGTTCTATACCCCGACAAGGTATAGGACAAATCTGGCAGCGTGGGTGAGACACTGTATCATCGCGTAGCTTATAGTGATAGTCGTCGGTTAGAGAATCTCTCAAATAAGAGTAAAGAGTTGTTATTGTATTTTATATACATTTTGAGTTTATATCTACTACTTTAAAAGCTTTAAATATTTCATCTCTTTTTGTTGCTTTCATATTGAGTTGAGTTGAAGTGAGCATCTCTTCCAGCCTTGTCAGTTCAGTTATCTATTGCTTTCAGTTTTCCCTTTACATGCTCGTACATTTAATGTACTGACATTATTTAACCCTCTTCTTTTCATGATGCAGATACAAGTGTTCAGGGTCAACAGGCGCTTCGTTGATACCATTTACATTCCAGTTAGCTTTGGTGAGCCTCCTTGCTTTCCGAAGGGTTCCACATTTATATTTTAGTTTTGTTAAGATGTCATGGATCTTGTCCCAAAATCTATCGTAGTATTTAGAGGCTTCATAAACAGTAGTAGTTGAGGAGTCTTTTACTATTCCTTTGTTGATGTTTTGTGTAACACCCGGGAAATTAGTAGGTGAAACTAGAGCCTTCCGTGAGAGTTTTAGAGTTTGATGTGTTGTTTAAAATTGTAAAATGGCTTCCCTTACTTAGGATGAAGTATTTAGGGGTTAAACATCAAGGTACGACTCCCCAAGGACCAATCAAAGGGGTCCTTGAGGAGGACCCCAAAGCAGTCCCCAAAACTGCCCAAAAGAGTGAGCTACGGATGGGACCTACGGGGCGTAGGTCCATCCAAGCCACGTGGTACAGGTCGTGGGTCAAGAGCCAAACTTGGGAGCTGCAGTCCATGACCTACGGACCTGCAGGATGGCTAGTAGGTCCCAGGCAAAGGTCATGCGTACAACCTGCCTAAATCTCAGCCAAGGTGAGGGTAATTAGGTAAATTTCTAGGTTAATTATTATTAAGTGAGGTAGTTTTATATTATTTATTTAGACCTATATAAGACTTTTAAGCCTTTAACCATACCATATACTTCATAAATCCCAAACCCAAAATCATAACCAACTTAACTCTCTCCAAAATCTTCTCTCTAGAACTCCATAGAGGAAGAAGAAGAAGATCAAGTTAGGACATGAAGAAGGAGGATTTTTTACACGATTTTGTTGGATTTATTCACCTAAGGTATGGTGTTCTTTTATTCATGGAATGCTTTCATCCATGGAGCCCTCAAACTTTCAACTTCAAAGTAGAAAATTCTCCAAAACCTAGGATTTTCACTCCAATTCATGGATTCATTCTAAAAATGTTTTTCAATGATTTAATTATCTTATATTATGATTGAATTGCTGTTTTATGGTGGTTTTATGATAAAATATCTCATTAATCCATGAATTCCCCATAACCCTAATTTATGACTTTGTGATGAGGGTGAATTGCAGTAAGATGAATACTATGAAATTGTACTTGTAGTAGTTTAGTTATTTGAATAATGTTATTATTCATGCCTAATTGTAGTAATTCTAGATGTGTTGGTGAATTATGATTCATGGTCCTTGAAGGGAAAATTGTGAGATTTTGTATAATCATGATGTTTGTGTACATGCTTTGTGAATACTTAAAAAGTAATGTGATCATGACTATAACGTAATTTTGGTGTTGTTGAAAGGCTATTCTCAATTATACACTTGTGAATGATGATGATATGTTGTGAAGGGTTTTCTCAATGTATAATATACCTTGAATTGGTAGGCTAAAGGCATCCTCTTCTTATGTAAATAAAAGTATCTTGACTTAATGAACCTTGAATCGGTAAGCCAATGGCATCCCTTTCATAAATGAGTAATGGAGTATTCTAGGCTTTTTATTGAATCGGTAGACCAATGGTATGCCTTTCATGATGAGTCCATGAACTACTATAATGATGAACCTTGAATCGATAGACCAATGGTATCCCTTTCATGAGTATTCAATGAGTTATTCTAATGATGTACCTTGAATCGGTAGGCCAATGACATCCCTTTCATGTGTGTAATAATGTACCTTGGGTCGGTAGGCCAATGGCATCCCTCTCATGTGTAAGAATGTTAAAAGAGAATTAATTACTTTATGGGAATTTAATGCTTAGCACCGAGTGTATATATTGTGAGGTGGAGGCTCTCCCTATGTTAGGTCGGGTTTCTAGTAACAACCTCCTTATCCCATAACTATGTACCCACATAGGTTATTAGCTAGTGGATACACCTAAGCTAAATTACCGGTCCTACCTTAGGCAAGTAGACCAACCCTTTACGGTGTGGGATAGACACCGGATTCCATGCTTTGCTCACATGGTCTATGTCGATTAGGGGTTATTCCCATCATGTGAGTTATGTACTATGGTTAGTCAAGAATTTCTATAAAGTGTGGGTGGGGGTATGGGACTTCATCCATACATTGCACGAGTAGGCATTGAGAGTGGCTATGGTGTGTTCCTCAAATGTCATAATTTCTAATGAAATGAATGTGCTTATAATGAAGCTATTGAGAATATTTCCATAAAGGCTTAATGTAATGATGAATGCTTAACTTGGATTGTTGCTATGAGTTGTTTTCCTTGTCATGACTTATAAAATGTGAATGTTCCTTATTTATGAGTATTAGCTAAAGATGGGATCAAAGAAATGGTAAACATGACTAAGGTGGCCTAAAAGGGATACTTAGTATGAGTGATATTATGGGATGTCATTCATACATTGCACAAGTATAACTTAGGGTTACCCATGAGATGTTTCTATTATGTTATAATGATTTATATGATGATTATGCATGTGACTTATGTTTTTATACTAAAAGTGCATGATGATTCTCAAACTTGTTAAATGCATGGTTTTCAACTAAAATGTCATTTTTAGCATGATTCTTGCATGGCTATCATTCTTAGTGCAATATTTGTGCTAACCCATATTTCTTCTATATTTTTCACAAATTGTAGGTTTCGGTTCTTAAAGTGATCTTCTATTGGATACAAGCTTGGATCGACTATCCTCCTAGCTTGTGGTGAGTCCTTAAGATTCGAGGACGTATGAATCTTTAGTAGTTTCTTTCTAAGTCATTTTATATTTCAGATTATGTTGAAGGGTTGTGACCCTATTGTTGATTCAAAGATTATATTAGATGGCTAAATGAGACAAATATACTTTCGTTTGCTTTTATAAAATACTTCGATTGTATGGATAAAAGTTTTTAAATTCCTTATCATTTCTTATGACTTGTGTTATGATATGCTATGAGGCTTTTTGAAGTCTCGTACGCCGTGTCACGTCCAGGGTGTAGACTCGGGGCGTGACAAACATGGTATCAGAGCACAAGATTTTGGGATGATTCTTGGATGATGTCTCATAAGCCACGTCTAGTAGAGTCTTGTTCATAGTGTGAAGCGCGCCACATTTATGAATGAGAGGCTATAAGATGTTAGGAAACTACACTTCTTTCATTACTCTCAAGTTGTGCCATAGAGTTTAGCACTATAAAGTCCCTCTCTTAACCCTTCTCTTGTGTCTTGAACAAATGAATACACGAAGGGCTAACGCAAGAAGAATAAAGAGTAACAATGTCAATGAAGAAGCTCCTCAAGTGAATCAAGCATCGATTAATCCTCTGGATATGTCGGATGTGGAAGTTAGGTCGGCTCTTCTAATGTGGCCCAATTCATAACAACTCAAGCCCAAGCTATGACGGCCCAAGCCAATAGAGATGTTGAGATTCATGTGAACCCTAATGTGAATATCGTGGCTTCTAGATTGAGGGATTTTGTTAGAATGAATCCTTTCGTGTTCCTTGGTTCCAAAGTGGGAGAGAATCCTCAGGTTTACAATGTAGTTGATGCTATGGGGGTGACTTCGGTAAAAAAGCAGAACTAGCCGCTTACTAATTGAAGGATGTTGCTCAAGTTTGGTATACTCAATGGAAGAAAAATAGGCCGGTAAGAGCGGGTCCTATTGATTGGGAGGTGTTTAAGAAAGCATTAATTGATAGGTTATTTCCCCGTGAGTTGAGGGAAGCGAAGGTAGAGGAATTCATTAACCTTAGGCAAGGTAGTATGAGTGTCCAAGAGTATGCTTTGAAAATTACCCTACTATCCAAGTATGCGCCATCTATAGTGGCGGATCTGAGGGATGAGATGAGTAGATTTGTAACGGGTGTATACGACTTAGTTGAAGAAGAATGTCGTATGGAAATGCTCCATGATAACATGAATATCTCTAGGCTTATGGTGTATGCCCAACAAATTGACGAGTTTAAATTTAAGAGAAAGAATAAAGAGGCAAAAAGGGCTAGGACCGGTGATGGGAATTTCTCTAGTGATAAGTCCGATGGGCAAGGTAGACCTAAGTCTAAACAAAGGTATTTCGACCAACATCAATCAAACACTCCTAGGTTTAACCAAGAGAAAGGTAGTGGGTCTCCATTTCCTAAGCCTACTTGCACCAAATGTGGAAAGAAACACCATAGGAAGTGCCTAACTGGTACGGATGGGTGCTATGGTTGTGGAAAGAGTGATCATCAAGTGAAAAATTGCCCTACACTTGTAGCAAAAGGGAGAGAAGCCAAGCAAGCTTCTCTTAGTGGCCTGGATACTAATGCTCCAAAGTATGGTCACTTCTATGCACTCCGGTCTAGAGAGGACAAAGGAGCCATTCCATATGAATGCAACGGCATGTTGGTAACTCCTTATAGTTTTAAAATATTTTATTAAGATTTTGATGTTAGCCTTCGTAAGGGTTTACTCCTAAGGGGGAGATGGTATGCTTAGATAGCAAGGTTGTTGAGAGTTCCGAAATCCTTATCTCTTTCTTCTATTCCTATTCAAGCTTGAGACAAAGAGTTCCTTGTGGCTTGTTTCATGTTTTGGAGTCATGTGTGATTTATGTGTTTCCAAGATCTCCTTATGTTATGCATATTCTTGATGAAATTATTGTTTAGAAAGAAAATGAGTTTTCATGGTTTATGTCCCTCATGTTGATGTGCATTTAGTATGAGTTGCATATATGCTTCATGAGATGAATTGTTGAATATGCTTAAATGTGCTTTTGAGAGTAATGGCCTAATTTGCTTCATGATGTTATGATGAGAATGCTTTGAGTTGGAGAAGATTGTTCCTCCTATGAAATTGAGCAATGTTGAAGTTTTCATGCATAATAGGTTGTTAGATGTAGTTCCTACTTTCTTGTGTTGCATTGAGTATATTGAGATGGAGTTGATGTTTCCTCCTTTTAATTGTGAATTATTTAGATGTTTCATGCATGATGGGATCCTAGTCTTGAGTCTTTAATTTTGTAAAGTGTTTAGAAATGTCATTCGAGGATGAATGTTCCCAAGGGGGAGATAATGTAACACCCGGAAAATTAGTAGATGAAACTACAGCCTTGCATTAGAGTTTTAGAGTTTGATCTGTGGTTTAAAATTGTAAAATGACTTGCCGTACTTAGGATGAAGTTTTTAGGGGTTAAACGTCAAGGTACGACTCCCCAAGGACCAATCAAAGGGGTCCTTGAGAAAGACCCCAAAGCAGTCCCCAAAACAGCCCAAAAGAGTGAGCTACGGTTGGGACCTACGAGGTGTAGGTGCATCCACACCACGTAAGACAGGTCGTGGGTCCAAAGCCAAACTTGGGACCTACAGGCCATGACCTGCAGGACGGCCAGTAGGTCACAGGCGTAGGTCATGCCTGCAACCTGCCCAAATCTGGGCCAAGGTGAGGGTAATTAGGTAAATTCCTAGATTAGTTATTATTAAGTGAGGCCATTTTATATTTTTTATTTAGACCTACATGAGACTTTTTAAGCCTTTAACCACCTCATATACTTCATAAATCCCAAACCCAAAATCATAACCAAATTAACCCTCTCCAAAATCTTCTCTCTAGAACTCCATCGAAGAAAAAGAAGATCAAGTTAGGGCTTGAAGAAGGAGGCTTTTTCACACGATTTTGTTGGATTTCTTCACCTAAGGTATGGTATTATTTGATTCATGGAATGCTTTCATCCATGGAGCCCTCAAACTTTCAACTTCAAAGTAGAAAATTCTCAAAAACCTAGGGTTTTCACTCCAAGTCATGGATTCTTTCTAAAAATGTTTTCAACGATTTAATTATCTTATATTATGATTGAATTGTTGTTTTATGGTGGTTTTATGATAAAATATCTCAGGAATCCATGAATTCCCCAAACCCTAATTTATGACTTTGTGATGTGGGTGAATTGAGTAAGATGAATACTATGAAATTGTACTTGTAGTAGTTTAGTTATTTGAATAATGTAATTATCCATGCCTAATTTTAGTAATTCTAGGTGTGTTGGTGAATTATGATTCATGGTCCTTGAAGGGAAAATTGTGAGATTTTGTATAATCATGATGTTTGTGTACATGCTTTGTGAATACTTTGAAAGTAATGTGATCATGACTATAATGTAATTGTGGTGTTATTGAAAGGCTATTCTCAAGTATACACTTGTGAATGATGATGACATGTTGTGAGGGGTTTTCTCAATGTATAATATACCTTGAATTGGTAGGCAAAAGGCATCCTCTTCTTGTGTAACTAAAAGTATCTTGACTTAATGAACCTTGAATCAGTAGGCCAATGGCATCCCTTTCATAAATGAGTAATGGAGTATTCTAGGCTTTGTCTTGAATCGGTAGACCTATGGTATCCCTTTCATGATGAATACATGAACTACTATAATGATGAACCTTGAATCAGTAGACCAATGGTATCCCTTTCATGAGGATTCAATGAGCTATTCTAATGATGTACCTTCAATCATTGGCCAATGGCATCCCTTTCATGTGTGTAATAATGTACCTTGGGTCGGTAGGCCAATGGTATCCCTCTTATGTGTAAGAATGTTAAAAGAGAATTAAATACTCTATGGGAATTTAATGCTTAGCACTGAGTGGATATTGTGAGGTGGAGGCTCTCCCTATATCAGCCCGGGTTTCTAGTAACAACATCCTTATCCCATAACTATGTACCCACATAGGTTATTAGCTAGTGGATACACCTAAGCTAAATTACCAGTCCTACCTTAGGCAAGTAGACCAACCCTTTACGGTGTGGGATAGACACATGATTCCATGCTTTGCTCACATGGTCTATGTCGATTAGGGGTTATTCCCATCATGTGAGCTATGTACTATGGTTAGTGAATAAGTTTTATAAAGTGTGGGTGGGGGTATGGGACTTCATCCATGCATTGCACGAGTAGGCATTGAGAGTGGCTATGGTGTGTTCCTCAAATGTCATGATGTCTAATGGAATGAATGTTCTTATAATGAAGCTATTGAGAATATTGACATAAAGGCTTAATGTAATGATGAATGCTTAACTTGGATTGTTGCTATGAGTTGCTTTTGTTGTCATGACTTATAAAATGTGAATGTTCCTTATTTATGAGTGTTAGCTAAAGATGGGATCAAACAAATGGTAAACATGACTACTTGTGGCCTAAAAGGAATACTTAGTATGAGTGGTATTATGGAATGTCATTCATACATTGCACAAGTATAACTCAGGGTTACCCACGAGATGTTCCTATTATGTTATAATGATTTATATGATGATTATGCATGTGACTTATGTTTTTATACTAAAAGTGCATGATGATTCTCAAACTTGTTAAATGCATGGTTTTCAACTAAAATGTCCTTTTTAACATGATTCTTGCATGGCTATCATACTTAGTGCAATATTTGTGCTAACCCATATTTCTTTTACATTTATCACAAAGTGTAGGTTTCGGTTGTTAAGGTGATCTTCTTTTGGATACAAGCTTGGATCGACTATTCTCTTAGCTTGTGGTGAGTCCACAAGATTCGAGGATGTATGAGTCTTTAGTAGTTTCTTTCTAAGTCATTTTATGTTTTGGATTATGTTGAAGGGTTGTGACCCTATTGTTGATTCAAAGATTGTATTAGATGGTTAAATGAGACAAGTAGACTTCCGCTTGCTTTTATAAAAGACTTCGATTGTATGGATAAAAGTTTTTAAATTCCGCATCATTTCTTATGTCTTATGTTATGATATGCTATGAGTCTTTTTGGAGTCTCGTACGCCGTGTCATGTCCACGGTGTAGGGTCGAGGTGTGACATTTTGAGACTTAGAGTCAATTGTTTATGTTTAATTAAACATTTCCAGACATGTTAGGGTTTATCTATTTTTGAGACGTTATGAGTTAAATCTTTCAAATTGAGGTTCTTGTTTTGTTAAGTAATTCTTCCGCTATGTAGTGAGCCAAGCCAAGAGTTCGCTTGGGGACCAGCAATAGTTTTCCAGTGCCAGCCACGTCCAGTGTGTAGGTTCGGGGCATGATAGCACATTTATGTGAAATTTTGAAGGTTGATTTGATCATGTCACCATGGGTTGTAAAATAAGTATGACTACATGTTTGTTGTTTTGGGGTGTGTAAACTCAAGCCTTGTAATTATTAAATTTACTGTTTATTTTGAAAGTTTGTATGAAGCATGAATCAGTTAAACATTGGTACCCTGAAGTTGGTAATGACTTATAACATGTGTGGTTGTAGTATGGATAATACATGAAAATCTCTTAGCATATTTGTTTAAATTATTTTGAATGATTATTCCACCATAAATTGGAACTCTTGCATTAGTTAAATTTGAGATCAACTAAATTCTAAATGACAAACCTTTATACCTTTCACTTTTTTATTTTTGGCCAAATTCCTCTATTGGATTATAATTTATATATCTTAGTTTAATCCCTTTAAAATGTGCAAGTATTATATTGGATTTCTTTTTAAGAAGTAGCATCCTTCCGAGAGGGTCGCTATAATTCAAGTGGAAGACTGGTCACGTAGGCGATAATTAATCAATAGCAGATTAATTTAAATAGGCAATACGGATAGAATTAGTTAGTTGAAATTAGTTTGTATTGCACATTGACTGTCTTTGAGTTCGTTATTTATAGGAGCAAGCTGAAAATAGTAAACCCTATAGGCATGGTCTTTTTAATAGCATAAGCATATATATAATTGCAAAAGTATTAAAGCTAGATATTGCGGATTTATTAATTTAAACTTATGAGCATGATACCTAATACCAATGGCATGCTAAAATATTTATTAGCCTATATACAGATTTCTAAACCCCAAATGACATGCTAAAATAATAACAAATCCTATAGTCATGATTTCTAAATAATAGATGACCTGAATATTTAAAGCCTATATATGTGGTTTCTACACCTGGACAATTAATTAATTAATTCTTATAAGTATGATATCTAACTTAGCAAACATTTTCTGATACAGGCATATAATTAAACATAAATATTTCTTATATAAGGACTTGGAGCCCATTTTTAGACAAGGTAAGAAAATAGCATACCGAATTTGTTAAACTAAGACAAGATATATGTAACACCTCGGATTCGAAAGGAAGGAAAAGTGCAAAACTTTCTTAGCTAGTGTTTGTGTCTACGATCCCAACCTACAGTCTGTAGGTGCTCTTATGAGTCGTAGATGGGAATCGAAAGTGGAGGGGTGAACAAATTTTAAAGGTCAAGTTCCAATACCCTTTTTATGGTTCACTAGGACGGTTCGTCATTCTATGTACGAGTTGTATGTAGGTCTCGTAGGTGAGCCCAGACTTAGTGAAATTTTGAAGGTCAAAGTTGGGACCTATGGTTGGTATGTACAGTTAGTAAGTGGACCTAAGGATCGTACATGGGTTTCCACATTTGAAGGTCACAATTCAAACCCATTAACCCCACCCATGATCGACCAGGACAATCTGTAGTCGAACCTTCGAACCGTAGTTGGACTTACAGATCGTAGGTTTAAGGGCGTTTTGGCCTTTTCCCTAATTGATTAGTGCCTAAACTATGTCTTTTTAATCTTAATACTAGACCCTATATAAGTCTTAAGCCTAAAATCTAACTACTCTAAATCATTCTTCAAACTTCTCTAAATCCCTCCCAAGTTCTTCCCCAATAATTCTCTCTCTAAATCTTAAAGAAGAAGAATAGGGTTTCAAGATCAAGTCTCCGAATTTGCCATTAATTGTGAGCTTTTGGTATCTAGGTATGCTAGTATTCACCTATGGAGTCTTTTCCTCCATAGGGTTCCTAAATTCTCCAATTTTACAAGTTAGAATCTCCAATTTAAATTAGGGTTTTGTTCAATCTCATGGTTCCTTCAAATTATGATCTAATTTATTGTTTTATGTCTTTTTATGCATGAATTGAGATAATTAAATGTTTTTAAGTTGAATTACACTTGAACCCATGCATGATCAGTGATTTCTAGATTTTTATCATATGGTTCAGCTTTTGATTTATGGAATATCAATTTTATGAAGAGATGCATGTTTCTTTATTAAAATGAAGTAAATGATTTAAGGTTCCTTGAGAGTAAAGCATCGATGTTGTTGTTGTTGTGAAATTATTTTCTCACATAAGGGATTCATAAGGTGGAAAAATTTTCTCACCTAAGTTGAATCAAGATTAAGGAGTTGTTCTAATGAACTCTAGCTTGAATTGGCTACTTGATGTGCCCTTCCATGGAGGATAAGACAAGCAGCGATTACCTATGTCTCAAAATGATAAAATAAGTTAAGATTTATGACTATTCTATGGTATTTATGCTTAGCACCGAGTGGACAAGTGGCAAGTACCCATGCCCCATAACTATGTGCCACCATAGGTTTGTCTAGATATACATTAGCTAGTGGATTCACCTAAGCAAGAAGTTTATGGTTCTTACCTTGGCAACTAAGGACATCTCTTTTCGGTGCGAGATAGACACCGGATTCCATGTTATAGCTCACATGATCTATATGTCGGTTAAAAGTAAATTTCCTATAATAATGAACTAAGGTTGCTTTCTAAAAAGTATCTCAAACATGTTTTAAAGACATTAAGTTTGCATAAACCATGGTTATGACTTATATTTTCGAACATGTTATTTTATGATTTAGCTTGGTCATTGCATGTCATATGAAGTCTTTTTTGCATGATTTCACAACTCTTATGCACAGATATCATTATTGTTACATTTCATGTACTAACGCATACTTTTGCATACATTGTTTCACTAATGTAGGGTCTGACACTCCTACTTCCCATACGCGTGGCTAGTGATCTCATATAGACATTGAAGATTGGTGAGTCCTCAGGTCCCGAGGAGAGAGACTCATTTTATTGCTTTCATGTCTTTTCTTTTCTAATGTTGTATATATTGTATGGGTTACGTTCCAATAACTCATTTGATGTAATAGATGGCTTTGAGACTTATGTTAGACTTTTGCTACTTCTGTCAACTCTTTGATATGAAATGATATTCTTAAACTTTTTTGGTTTTCCATTATCTTGTATGATGTATGCTAAGTGGCTTGTGTAGGGCCTCTTGGGGTCTTATATGTCATGTCACATCTAGGGTGTACTTTGGGCCATGACAAACTTGGTATTCCAAGCACAACGTTTAACAATATCCTAGGATGTCTCATAAGACACGTCGATTAGAGTCTTGTTTATGAGTGTGAAGTGTGTCACATTTATGAATGAGAGGCTGTAAGATGTTTAGAAAACTCCACTTCTTTCATTACTCTAAAGTCGTGTGATAGAATTTTAACTTTATGTCTCTCTCTTGAACCATATACAATGCTTTTTAGGGTATGGTCACTAGAAAGGCATATGCTAGAAGGAATGCGGGAAAGAATGTGGAACGAGAAGCTCTTCAAGTTTCGGTCAACCATTTGGCCGAGCAAATGTGTCACGACCCAGGGGTACCCCCTAGATGTAACAAGGCACATAGAACCCCGATAGGCTCCATGAGCCACTTAACATATCATAATATAAAGCATTAGAACAATAAGAGTACAAATGCATTTCAAGTAAAAAAAATTCATAAAGGAAAGCGGAAGTCTAGATTTGTCTCAACATAGCCTTGTCTCAACATAGCCATCTATTACAATATTGGAATGAAATAGCGTCATAGCCCAAACAACATAGTCCGAAAAGGAAATACAAGAAAAGAACTACAATGAGATAACATCCGTCCTCAAATCATGAGGACTCACCAACAAGCTAGGAGAATAAGCAAAACCAAGCTTTAGCCACAACGATGTTCACCTTGAGAACCGAACCCTACACTTGGGAAAATGTAGGAAAAGTAGGGGTTAGTACAAAAATGCACCAAGTATGATAGCCATGTATAAAAACATTAAAAACATGCTAAAATGGACATTTCATTTTAATGCATGCAATTTACTAAGTTAAAACATCATTTTTGGAGATAGTGGGAAAGCATAAGTCATAAGCATGTTCATTACATAGATCATCATAACATAAGAGGAACATACCATAAATACCCTCAAAGCATACTTGTGCAATGCATGAATAAGACCCCATAATCTCACCCATACTAAGTAAAGCTTCTTGAGTAAATATAGTTCATAATTCATATTCTTGTTCATATTGTTGTGGGAAATAAGCCTTAACCGACATAGACCATGTGAGATAAACATGGAATCTGGTGACTCCCACACCGAAAAGGGTTACTCTACTTGCCTAAGGTAGAACCATACTCTTAGCTTAGGTGGATCCACTAGTTGAATACCTATGAGGGCACATAGTTTATGGGACAAGGGGATTGCTACTAGAAACCTGGCCTCTACTATCGTGAGAGCTTCTCTCCCAGGAGATTGCTCCTAGAAACCCAGCCTCTACTATCGTGAGGGCTTCCATCTCATATCAATATCCACTCGGTGCTGAGAATTAATTCCCACGGAGTTCATATTTATGGAAGAATGTATTGACACTCAATCCAACATAATTCATAAGATAGCTCATTAGATCATGCATGAGAATAACCTTTCACCGTCCATGCCTACATATAGATTCCATAGGTGAGAAAGCCTTTCAACCTTAGAATCATCATATTGTGAGAAAACCTTTCACATCATATCATATTCATACATAATTGTGTATATGAGGACAACCTTTCAACAACACAACAACTAGATCATAATCATATTCACTTCACTCTCAAAGTGTTCTTAAAGCATATACTAAACTTCATAAATCATGCATAATATCATAAGTTTCCCTTTCAAGGGTCATAACTCATATCCATCAACACATCTAGAATTCACTACATTAGACATGGATAATAACATGATTCAAATAACTCAATTACTACAAGCATAATCTCATAATATCCTTCTTTCATCAATTCACCCATATCACAAGGTCATAAATTGGGAATATGGGGATTTCATGGATTATTAGGGATTTCAACATAAAAACCATGATAAATCATCAATTCAAACATTAGAATCATTTTTTAAAGGAATCCATGTCACGACCCAGGGGTACCCTCTAGACGTAACATGGCGTACTTAACCCCGAAGGGGTCTCATACAAACCTTTAGAATAATCATAACATAAGATACTAGAAAGGTACGGGAAAATTTAAAACTTTCTTTAGAACCAATTGAAAACATTTTCATAAGCAAACTAAAGTCTTTACTAACTCTTTGTCTCAAACCATCTATTTAAAACTCATGAATAAAAGTCTTGGGACGCAGCCCATATAAAGTCTAAAACATAAGAAATGACATAAAAGGGAAACATGGGTTTGTCTTTGAAGCTATGAGGACTCACCAAATCTTCAAGTTTTCTTGCCTCTTAGAAACCTAGCCTCCCAAGCAACTCAATCTCCAACACCTTACATTTGATTAGAATGTAGGCAATATACGTTAGTACAAAATGTACCAAGTATGAAAGCTAGCACAACATCATAAGAGCATCTCAACATGGTTAGTCAACATCAGACATAAGCATAAGAGATAATAACATAATCATCATAGTCATAGCAAGGTCTCCAACATAAGCATCATATAAACATAAGTCAACATAATACATAGTTAATGAGCATAGGAGATAAGTCATAATCATATAACCATACTTGACTCTTAGTCATCTATACCATAATAACACCATTCTCAAGTAACCTCAAAAGCATACATGTGCAAAGCATGAATAGCATCCCATAATACTACCCAAGCCAAGTACCCCTTTTTGGTCATCTTAATCATAGTCTATAAGCATGGTTAAGTCTTAATTCTTTCTACCATAAGGGCACCATACTCCTAAGTAACCTCAAGACACACTTGTGCAATGCATGAAAGGCATCCCATACTACCCTTCACACTACACATAGCCTTGAAGTCATCTTAGTCATACTCACCCTCCTTTGGTCTCATTATTAGTTTAACTCTCATAACTAAAGGAATCTCTCACCTTTAGTCAACTATAGCAAGGAAGGAAACTATGGCATAATCCTATCTCAACTCATCTCTTTACTAACCCTAAGTCATACTTGTGCAATGCAATCATAGCATCCCATAATACTAATCATGATAAGTATCACTTTTAGGTCCTCTTACTATTTTTTCTTGGTTTGGAACCTAGTTCCTCTCTTTAACTTTAGAACACTATGACGTACTCTCTTAAGCACATCTAAGTTCATTGTTAGGTTGAACCCTAAGAGATACTCCTTTTAGTATGTCTAAGTTCATTATTAGCATGGATACTATGAGATACTTACTTAAGCATGTCTAACCCCATTCTATACTTTGAACACTATGAGATACTCTCTTAAGTATGTCTAAGTTCCTTCTTCACATGGACCTTATGAGATACTACCTTACATATGTCTAAGTCCACTTATACTCGTGAACACTATGAGGTACTTCATTAAGTAAGTCTTAGTTCAATTATGCTTTAGAACACTATGAGATGCTTCTTTTAAGCATGTCTTAGTTCATTGGATATGGAGATTGCTACTAGGAACCTTGACTCAACTCATGTGAAGGCTCCCATCTCATGAGACCTAACTTTTGGGAAAACCCACACTCTACTACATAAGAGTTTCCCCTTTAACTTGGATAGTCCTCACATCAACTAGGTGTGGTTCTCCTTTCTACTTGGAGCCCGGATCCTACCTTGTGTGACACTCCATCTCATCTTCAATTTCCACTTGAGGCCAATCATACACCCCAAGATTTACTTGTTAAGCCTTCTTCACATTCATAACTCATGGAAAGATGTCCTTGACAACCAATCCATGTTCAAGTGATTCTATCACTTCCTACTTTCAAGCATTCATAAGGTAGGTTAGGTGAGTATAGGCCTTTCACCATAATCCAACCTATTAGACTCATATTCTCTTTTAGACTTTACTCTCAAAGCCCTTACATCAGTAGTTGATCACATTAGCTTCACCCTAAGACCCTGGCTATCATGATCACAAACCTTACTCTCAAGGTTTCTTTCTCAATCTCTTATTTATGCCTAGATTTCAAGGTATTTTGATCACATCTTTTATTACTAGGTGATTCTAGTCTTAATTGATCATAAAGGTTCAATCCTAGCTTTACAAGTCAAGATCAATCATATTCAATAAGGTTTAGTTCAATTCATGATTATATAATCCTATCTTTGATCAATTACTACACATGACATTGATTTAGGAATATTACTCATGAACCTTCAATTTCACCTCTAATGGCATAAACCCACAAAACATGTAACTCATCAAGAAAACTAGGGTTAACCATGGAATTCACATGATTTCATCATAATATCACAATTCAGTGCAAAATTAACCATAAATAAGTATTATCCAACCCTTTGGAATCATACCCAACTATACCCACACATTGAAAGTAACCCAAGCTTAGATTGGGGTTCTTCTTCACAAATTAGAGGATTAATAAGGGGGCAATATGGGTGGAAGAACCCATAGATGAAAATAAACATACCTTAATCAATGCTCTAGCACAAACCTTTAGCAATAGAACCTTTGTTCTTGACCTTAGCTTCAACATCTAGCTTATTCTTCAATAGGGGTCTTTCTAGAGAGAGAAACATTTGAGAGAGAAGTGATTTGGGGTTTTGATTTGAGTCTTGTGTAAAGTGACTTAAAATTGGGGGCTAAAGACTTAAGATACCCTAAATAGGTGAATAAAACACATATAAAACGACCCCATTAATTAACTACATGTTTTTGGATTTACCTAAGTGCCCCCGACTAGGCAGCCCCATCCCAGGGGCCACGCCCCTCTTCACGAGCCGTCAAGGGCACCATGGCCCGTGGTGGTGCCCGTGGTCCCTTGACCAGTGGTTCCCCTCAACTTGCCAAACTCCCTCCACACTAAGGCATCTTCACGACCACTTCTACGGACCGTGGTCAAGACCACTAGTCGTGAAGTGGCTCGTGGACTTGGGCAGTAGCTTGGCCTCAAGGCCTTGACTCCCATCAAGATAAGTCATCTTCACGAGAACTTCTATGGACCGTGGTCAAGGCCACTGGTCGTGAAGTGGCTCGTGAACCTTGGGCAGTGCTTGGCCAAGGTTGGGCAGCCTTGGCCTTTGGCTTAGGCCTTTCCCCCTTGGCCTAGCACTTGCCTTTGTAACCCTTAACCAAACCCTAAATTGTCTTCTAAGCTACGAGGTCTAACATGTACCTTGACATTCAACTACTAAACCCCTCATTCTAACCCCGTAAAGTCTCATCTGCGACTCTAATTCTCAACATCACACTCTAGAACCCTAGCTTGAGGCTCTAGTTTAGTCTACTAATTTCTGGGGCATTACAATCCATGAGTTGGAGTCAAACCCTAGCTTTTGGAGAATTTCTATCTTTGAAATTGGGGTTTTGAAGGGGCTCCATGGATGAATATATATCATACCTTAGCAATGAAATCCAAAGAATTTGAGAAGAAAACCTTGCTCCTTGAACCCAGCTCCAATTTCCTTAATCTTCTTCCTTGAAGTTCTAGAGAGAGAATATTTGGAGAAAAAGTTAGTCTTGTTTTGGGATTTTGAAATAATGAGGAGGATGACTAAATTTAGGGGTCTAAATCAATATATAGTTAGTCTAACTTATAATAAAACGACATCACTTAATATTAATTAAAACCAGAAAACCCCAAAGTGCCCCTAAGCTTAACACTTGAAAAGCAGTTTCCAGGCCCCATCCACGCCCACCACTGACAGACCGTAGTTGGACCCACAGCCCGTGCTGGTGAACCGTGGATTGGTTCTGGGACTTGGTTCCTAGGACCTTGATCCACGACTCCTCACCCACGGGCGTGGATGGACCTACGGAGCGTAGGTCCCCTTCGTGGGTCACTGTCCAGGAAATTTTATAGGGTCTTCCTCAAGGACCCATGATTGGTCCTTGGGGGTCATACCTTGACATTCCCACACGAAACCCGTTATTTTTAAGTATGGGGAACTATATCCAAGACTATAATCCTCACGTTAAGCTCTAGTTTAGCATACTAATTTCCGGAGTGTTACAAATTGACTCATGTGGAGTTTAGGGCTGCTTTTCAAGTGTTGGCTCAAGCCATGAAGGCTCAAGCCAATACGGAGGATGTGGCTCCCATGAATCCATATGTGGTTACGATAGTAATTAGAGTGAGGGATTTCACTATAATAAATCCTCCAGAGTTTCATAGTTCCAAGGTTGAGGAAGATCTTCAAGCGTTCATTGATGAGTTATATAAGGTGTTGATGATCATGGGAGTTACACCGGTGTAAAGGAGGAATTGGCTTATCAACTTAAGGGTGTTGCTTAAGTTCGATTCAACCAATACAAGAAAAAGAGGGCAGTTGATGAGGGACCTCTTGATTGAGAAAAGTTTAAAGTTGCTTTCCTTGATTGGTTGTTACCCATTGATATGAGGGATATAAAGGTACTTGAATTCATCAACCTACGTCAAGGAAACATGAGTGTGAAGGATTCCTTAAAGTTCACACAATTGTCCTTAAAGTTCACACAATTGTCTCGATATGCTCATACTATGGTTGCTGATCCTAAGGCAAGAATGAGTAAGTTTATTTTGGGTGTGTCCGAAATGGTGGTTAAGGAATGTCGTACCGCCATTATCATTCATGATATGGACATTTCTCACCTTATGGCTCATGCTCGACAAATAGAAGAGGAAAAACTTAGAGAAAGGTCTAGGGAGGAAAAGAGGGCCAAGACGGTGATGATGACTTTTCACATTCGAGGTCTGATGGACATGGTCGCTCCATGTTTCTATAAAGGTTTTTTTCATTCAAGGTTCCTCCAATGCTTCGGCTCCTAAATTCAACAAAGATAGATGTCTAACCCTAAACATTAAGGAGGAAATGGTGGTGGATCTTCATTGTTGACCTTTGCTACGTGTGGAAGGAAGCATGAAGGTAAATGCCTAACCAATTTTAATGCATGTTTGGTTATGGCAAGATTGATCATAGGATAAGGGACTATCCCGAAGTTGCTAAGAATGAATGAGATAATTGTAGATGGGATCAACCTTACCTTTCGTCTGGTGCTAGTGGAAGTTAGAAGTACAACTAATTTTATAAACTTCAGACTCTTTATGAGCAAGAGGGTTCTCCCGATGTAGTTATCGCATGTTGAAAGACTTCCATCTTGATGTTTATGCTTTGCAGATCCCGGTGCTACCTTTTCTTTTGTGATGCCATATGTGGCTATGAGATTTGATATTCTTCCGGACGTATTATTAGACCCTTTTTTTGTCTCTACCCTATTTTTGAATCTATTGTGGCTAAAAGAGTCTATAGATATTGTCCCGTCTCCTTATCCCATAGAGTCACTCATGTTGATCTTGTAGAGCTTGATATGTTAGATTTCGATGTTATTCTTGGTATGAATTGGTTTCATTCATGCTATGCTTCTATTGATTGTAGAACCTAAGAAGTCAAGTTTCAGTTTCTAAATGAACCCATCTTAGAGTGGAAATGGGGAAATTATATGCCTAAGAGTCAGTTTGCTTCTTCTCTTAAAGCTAGAAATATGATTTCTAAGGGATGCATATTCCATCTTGTACGGGTTAGGGATATGGATTCTGAAACCCCTACTCTTGAGTTGGTCTTCATTGTTAATGAGTTTCTAGAATTATTTCCCGGTGATTTACCCAGTGTTCCCCCGAAAGGAAATAGACTTTGATATTGACCTTCTCCCAGATACGCAGCCTATCTCTATTCCTTCTTACCGAATGGCTCCGGCAGAACTCAATGAGTTAAGAGAGCAACTATAAGATTTGTTGAATAAGGGTTTCATTCGACCTAGTATATCTCCTTAGGGTGCTCCAGTTTTGTTTGTTCAATAGAAAGATGATTTGCTTCGTATGTGTACTAACTACTGACAATTCCAAAATGTTACCATTAAGAAAAAATATCCTCTCCCAAGGATAGATGATTTGTTCGGCCAACTAGAAGGAGCAAGTTACTTCTCTAAGATTGACCTCGATCAGGCTAACACCAATTGAGGGTGAAAAAGGTGATATCCTGAAGACAGTTGCTTGAACTTAGTATGGTCATTATGAGTTTTTGGTAATGTCATTTGGTTTGACTAATGCTCCAACCGCATTTATGGATTTGATGAATAAGGTGTTTAGACAATACCTTGATATGTTTATGATTGTGTTTATGGATGATATCTTGATATACTCAAGGATTGAGGAAGAGCATATCGATCATTTGAGGATTGTGTTGCAAGATCTCAAGGAGCAAAACCTATTTGCAAAGTTTAGCAAATGTGAATTTTAGTTAAGATCTGTGGCCTTTCTTGGTAAAATTGTTTCCCATAAGGGTATTAAGATAGATCCTAAGAAGACAAATGGGTTAAGATTTGGCCTAAACCTCTATCCCCTTCGGATATTCGAAGTTTCTTGGGTCTAGTTGGTTACTGAAGAAGGTTTGTTGAAAGGATTTCTTTTATTGCCTCTCCATTGACCCTAAAGAAGGTAAAGTTTGTATGGTCTAAAGCGTGTGAAAAGTGTTTTCAAGAATTGAAAGATAGGCTTACCTTTGCTCTAGTTGACTTTACCAAAACAATCCAATCGATATGTGGTTTATTGGGATGTTTCAAGAGTTGGGTTAGGGTGTGTTCTTATGCAAAATAGGAAAGTTATTGCTTATGCTTCACGACAACTTAAGATTCATGAAAGGAAATATCCAACCCAAGATTTAGAAATCGCAGTGGTTGTTTTTGCCTTAAAGATCTGAAGGCATTACATATATGGTGTTCATGTTGATGTCTTTACTGACCACAAAAGTTTGCAATATGTGTTTAAGTAGAAAGACCTAAATCTCCGCCAAAGAAGGTGGCTTAAGTAACTAAAGGACTATGACATGAGTGTCCTCTATCAACTCGGCAAGGCGAATGGGGTAGCGGATACTCTTTGTCAGTTATAAATGGGTAGTGTTGCTCATAATGGGGGTGGTAAGAAGGAATTGGTTAAAGATGTTCATAGATTGGCCTGATTGGGTGTTCGGTTAGTTGACTCTATAAAAGGCGGTGTTATGGTACATAATGGTTCAGAATCATGTTTTGTGTCAGATGTGAAAGCCAGCTAAGGTCTTAATCCAAAATTTGGTTGAATTGAAGGAAGCGGTACTTAAGAAATTTGTTAAGGCTTTCTCCCAAGTGGGAGATGGTGTGCTTTGATAT